>BJCM01213761.1:0-13504 GCA_018326385.1 Flaveria bidentis
TCTTACTACTTGATTATGTGATCATCTTTGTGTTATGCTTATGGCTATGTTGTCGTGAATATTAACTAACACGACACAAGTCTCCATTTGTGTTCGGGTGACGTCATGACACGCTTGTCATCATACTTATATTGCTTCTCTTACGTATACCATGTGTTATGACGATCCCGTCTCGTTACATTCCCGTGTTTCCGCTTTAGCGGGGGTGTGACAAAGCACCCCGTGGTGTCTTTACCGACTGGAACATTCTTTATAGATTGTGATCCGGAGAAGCAATTTGTTTTGCCTTTACCATTCGAAACAAGTCTTTGAGGGCACTTCTTTACTACATGACCTTCTAGTCCACACTCAAAGCAAGCCTTGAAAGGCTTTTGATGCTTGACTGACCCGTGTGAAGTATTTGGAAGCAGATATTGCTTTGAGATTGTTATAGATTCTTTCTTGTTGTGAAATTTCCCATGCTAAACAGTGACTGAGATCTTTAGTGATTGACTGGGTTGTTTTTCGGTTGGAGAAGAGATCCGTATTGGTTTTGATTCAGATTTTGGAAGCTTTTGAGACCTGACAATTTCAGGTGATATCTTGATCTTTGAGAAACCGACACTTTCCTCTGTGTTTGATTTATCATTTGTGCTTGTCTAGTCTCATGTACATAAATCTGCTTCCAATGGATCTTGATTGACATGGATATGATGTGTTCTAGTTGATGGAGCTCGAGGTTTAAATGATTCCCAATTTATCTATTCTTTCACAATCCTGACAGGCTTAGAGGTAGGAATTTCACCTGCTTTAAGCTTATCAAAGAAGTTAGAAGAAATAGATTATACAGAATTAAAAACAATCGGAACTGAACAATCATTATCTAGACTATCAGCATTCAGTTTATTGTATCCCATTCAAATTGTGGAATCATAATCATCTTGAACATCTTTAAGATTCACTCCTGCTAAGCCTGCATGCAAACTGTTAGTATCGTTTTCAATTAAATCATTTGTTGAGTGAAGTTTGGGAATTAGAGAGCAACATAGAGTAGATGGAGGTGGAACTAAATTAAATACAGTTTCACCATCTGAATGATATCCAATCCCATGTTTTACTCGTGCCCCTTGTTGTTTTGCAATAAGCTCATCTTTCTCCATGTGTGAAAGGGTCCATTTATCAAGCTTTGTTTGAAGCTCTAACGTTTAAAATTTAGCTAAAACAGCCTTTCTCTCAAAATATTAATTTCAACGTTACGCTCCAAAATGGTTCTTCTTAAAAGATCATTGTCAGCCAATGCTATGCAATTTCATTTTTCTTTAATTACTGATTGATTATTTTTAATTCTTTTTCATTTTCTAATAACAATATATTTTCCTTAGAAATCCTAAATAACCGGATTTTGCAAGAAGAAGAACACATATCCTGAACAGTCTCATATGTAAGACCCATGATAATTTGTTATGCAGCTAAGCTTTGTTCATAGTTTCAAATCCTTGTGATTCTTTGTTGTTCCTCTTCTTTGACCTTCAGCATCTCGTCAGCCTCAGATTCTTTCTTTCTGTTATCAACTTTTCAAGCCTTATCATCATCGGTTCTCACAGACTCCGGTTTACTATCATTGTGAACTCTCAAAGCTTCACAGTTGTCTTTGATTTTAACAATTAAATCCAAATTAGTCCTTAATAATTTCATATTTTCAATCTGCTTGGCTTTGTAATTAAGTATGCTTGTTACCGAAGAAACAAGTTCAGTATTAAGCATGTTGGTTTGATGTAAGAACACAGTTTGCTAAAATTCCTATCTTTTGATGTCCAAATCGAGAGATCTTAGCTTGTTGATCATTTCCATGAGTTTGGTGTCAACATAACCTCTTTCTTGCTTTAGCATTTTAGCTTGATGATTCCATATAGATGGAAGAGAGTGAAGAAGTTTTTGCATTTGTTCATGATTACTATGATCTGGAACATGCTTCTTTAGATTATTTGCCACCTTTAAGAATCGTTCAATCAAATCTAACAATTTCTCTCCCTTTATTGCTGCAAAAGAGTCAAACCGGCTTTGTGCCGTTGCGAGATTATCTGATTTAAAGTCTTCTAAAGATGACATTTTATTTAAAATTTGGAACAATTAAACGCCCCAAAAGTATTTTTCCCAAAAATTGTAAAATAATTCTCCCCCGGGAATAGCATCTTTTTTTTAAATGTCACTCTATGCAATCTTAGCAACTATGGTCAATACAAACCCTAAACCATTCCTTAAACCATTCATTACACCACACAAAACATACACACTTAAGTGTGTAGAGAGAGTGAGAGTGGATGAGAGGAAAGCTAGTGTTTCGGCAACCGCCACCTTTCCGGTGAGTCTCCGGCGATGGTGACAAATGGGGTTGCGGTGGGGATGGTTGTGAATGGTCTTGATGAAGTCGATTGTGGTTTATGGTTTCACGAGGTGGTGGTTGACCGGTGATTGTGGATCTGGATCTTGGCAGTGATAGCGGGGGATGGTGATTGTGGATCTGGATCTTGACAACGACAATGATGATGGTAGTTGTTGTTTGTTGGTTTGTGATGGTGAATGGTTGAGATTTCTTTGAATAGGGTTTGATTAGATTCGACTGAGAGTGGCGTGGATTAGGCATCCAACAATTTCGTGATGTTTGGTTTGTTTGGCAGTAGTTTGTGTAGTTTCGCAGTAGTTTGTGTAGTTTCGTTGATCACTAAAGTAGTTTCTCTTGGAGAAGATAGTTTTGCCGGAATTTCGGTAGTTTCACCGGAAAATTAAATTTCGCCGGAGTTGTGTCACCGTACGAAATTATAGTTTCGCCAGACGAAATTATAGTTTCGTCGGATGAAATTATAGTTTCGCCAGACAGACAAATTTTCATTCAAGAATGGATCTAGTTTCGCCGGATGAAGATGCTGAAGCTCCAAGAACACACACCAGTGTGTGTGTGAGAAAATTTTAGATCTGAAGATTTTCTTTGATTTTTCTTGTATAATAGATGATGTAGATCCAATATATGTTGTAGATAATGATAGATCTGATGTTGTTGATGTTGAATTTGTACAAATTTGAACTTAGATCTACTTTTTCTCTCTAAAACCCTTCTCTCTCTAGAAATCTAATGAACAACTTCAATTATCTTCAAATCTTCAATGAATTTGATCCAATATGGGTTTGATACCAAATTGTTAACCCATGTTGAACACTTGAATCAAATATTATGAAGATTTGTAGATCAAACAATGATGAACAGAATAAAATCCCCTTTGATCTTCAATTAGATTACAAATGATATGTTTACAAGTAAATCCCACAATCAATTGGTCATTCAACCATAAGCCTAATCCTAATTACAATTAGGCTATTTACAGATAACCCCTAGACTATATAACTAGACTAAAACAAGATAAAATATATTTTGTTCACACAAAATATATTTAATACAATAAAGTGTCAAACACAATATATCTTAAATATCTTCACTTGGTTCTTCGTCACGAACTTGACGTTCGACTTTTGTTGACTTTGACTGAGACGTTGACTTTTGTTGACTTTGACTATTGTTGACTTTGACTATGTTGATAATATAAACTATCTTGTACTGTTCCAACACATTGACAAGACTTCATTCATAAGAAAGTCCAGGAAATACATTTTGCTCATACAAGTCTATGTTGATGATATCATATTTGTTTTCTTAAATGACCAAATGTGTAAAGACTTTAAGAGCATTATGAAGAAGTTTGAAATGAGTTACATAAGGAAAATGGACTTTTACTTTGGAATTCAGGTAAAGCAAATGAAGTAATGGTTCTTTATTAATCAATTTAAATGTGTCAGTGACATTTTAGAAAGATTTGATATAAAGGATTGTAAGCCAACAAAGACTCCTATGCCCAGAAATCACAATCTTTATCCTGACTCCGAGGGGGAGGATACCGATCAACATCAGTATAGGGTAATTATTGAATCTCTGATGTATCTAACAACAAGTAATCCTAATATTATGTTAGCAACCTGAATTTGTGCAAGATATCAAGCTACTCCAAAGGTGACTCATCTAGTTGCTGCTAAGAGAATTCTTACATACCTTAAAGGAGCTCCTAAACTTGATCTTTAGTATCCTAGGAATCAAGATTTCAATCTCTATGGCTACATAGATAGTGACTATGGCGGTTGCAACATCAACAAGAAATCAATATCAGGAGGATGTCAATTTTCTGGTGGAAGGATCATTTCATGGCAATGCAAACCGTGTCTCAACATCAACTGTTGAAGCTGAATACATTGTTGTTGCTAGTTGTTGTGCTCAGTTGTTATGGATTCAAAATCAAATGTTGGACTATGGATTTAACTTCATGGAGACTCCTATTCACATTGACAACAAAAATGCCATTTCCATTACAGAAAATCCTGTCAAGCACTCCAAGACAAAGCACATTAATATCAGGTATCATTTCATTAGAGATATTAATGAGAAAAACCTGATTAAACTAGTCAAAGTTGACTCAAATGAACAATATGATGATTTGTTCACCAAAGCATTTGATGTACAAAGATTTAAGTATCTTATTACAACTATTGGGATGATAAACATTGATTGGTTTATCTCCTTTGAAAAAAAATGTATCTTGTTTTTTTCATACAATATAAGCCCTATTACAAAAAGTATTCTTTTAAAAAGGGCTAAGTATGAGTTTTTCTGAAGCGAAATCAACCCTCGGAAGATATCTTATTTGTCTTCCAAAAGGAAAATTTCTCCTCAATTAGTTCTATCTTTCGAAAAGTTTTTAGCCTTGAAAGAATATTTGATGTTATATCAAATCTATTTCCGAAGCTTGAAAACTTCTTCATTCGGAAGACATTCGTACACTCAGAAATATATTTCTCTTTGGATGAAATTTACCTTCGGAAGTAAGTTTGGCTTCGGAAGAGATTACTCTCGAAAAAGCTCTTACTCTCGGAAGGAGGCTTTACTATGTAACATAAATCTTTTGGTCATCACTCTGTAAAAAGGTAAAGATTTTGTTAATGATGTCAGAGTATTTTAAATGGTTTTAACCTTATCGCTCCTGTCACATCATACCCCGAACTATCACTTCACCTTATCCATCCACTCTATAAAAAGATAAAGATTTTGTTAATCATGTCTATTCAAGGCCATGATGTTAATCCATAACGCCTATCTAAGAATCAATTGAGCCTATAGAAACCTCTAATTTCTAGCCTTCATCAGAGAAACCAAACTGAGGTGAGTCCTAAAGATATGGAGGGGACTCATGTACATTTAGTTGGCACTAATGAGAGTGTCTCATTGAGCTCTTAGGAAATTGGTAACATCAATGAGACTGAATCTATGACAACTTTGCCTATTGATGGCTCTGAAAGAGACATCATTGAGCAAGGGAAACCAAGGTGCCAAGAAACCACGTCTAGTGGTGAGGATGAACATACTAGGTATGTTACCTCATCTCTCCATGATTCTTCTAAAAAAGATGAGGGAAGTATGCAACTCATACTAAGAGACCTACTTTCTAAAGTCTCAAACCTTAAATCTAGGGTTAAGACTTTAGAGGATAGGTCTGCCGCTCAGTTTTTTGAGATTGAAAATCTCAAGGCTCAACTAGTTGAGAAACAGATTAAGAGATTTGGTAGGCATAAGTCCAAGTTTCTCTAACTTCTTCCTTTAGCTCATAAAGCTTTCAAGATGATGCTACCAAAAAAGAGTAGAATGTTCAGAGTGAAACACATGCGGAGCAGCAAAGCTCGGCTCTTTCTACTTTATTTTCAAGATACCTTGATCAGCAAGCAATAATTTTCCCTGAGCCTCCTCCTATTATCCTTTAAGTGAACCCAAGGATGCTCATAGATTTGAATAGGTTTTAACTAAGTTCCTAATAGGATCATCATTTAAATAACCAAGTCCAGATGTTGTTATGGCATACTTTAAAGCTGAAGAGCTTTAAAGGTTGAACGCACCTCCTATCACTAAGGAAGGAGTTGGTCAACCTAAGTTCCATATTGAACCTGAGATTGATTTCAAAGGGGATATAGGGACTGATGGCCCAACTACTAAATTAGTTGGTACAGGTAGTGAAATTCCTCTAACATTTGAAGTTGAAGTACAAGTTGCAGAAGAGTTATCTTCTTTGTCTGAAGATCTAATTATCAAATTGAAAATTCTTGATTTGGCCTCGGAGATAAATAGTGAAGACTTTCTTAGAACCCCTCTCACTCAAACACCTTCAACACCACGAGCTCAAATAACCACCTACCAACCTGAATCCTCTGCGCATGAACCTCCAAAGACTCAAGCTTCCGAAGACATTAAAGACAAAACGAAGATGACTGCAGAAGAACTACTAGAGGAGGAAAGGTTAGAAAAACTTAAGAGAAAAGTTAGACTCTCCACTGGGAAGCTATTAGCTGCAAGTAGCAAAGCAATTGTGACAAACCAGGAGGATGTTAATAACCAAAAAAGGGTGGAGATCATTGACAGACTTGTTAATCTTGGAGCAGTTGGTGAAGATGTGCTTCTCCTACCACTTGAGAAGTTAGTGGAGATAGAAAAGACAACCCTACTGCAGAAAGAACAAGAGGAAGCAACAAGGTTGGCATTAGAGGAGGAAAAGAAAAGAAAGAAAGAGGAAGCTGAACAACAGTCGAGGAGTGAGAGGATAGCCTTCCTATGTTCTAAGGGCTACTCTCTTGAAGAACTATCTATTCATGATAATGACACGATCTTATGGCTTTTCCATAAATAGCAAGATCAAATGGATAAGGAGAGGAAAAAGGTAGCTAGGGAAAATTTGAGGGAGAAGAAGAAGAAAAAAGAAGAAGCTCAAGTTATGGCATCCAATAAAATGGGAGACAAAGCCTAGATGAAGGCTTATCTCAAAGCCCATGGAATCTATGGCAGACAAGTTGGCCCCTTGTCGGAAAAGACCTTATAGCGACATGTTAGTGACATCAAGGCTGACATTCGCTCAGGAAGAAGGAAAGAGGTATATAAAAGTATACAGAGGATGACTTCCAAACCTTCACCACAACTTCAAACTCAACCTAAACCAATACATTTCCCTTTCCCCATCAAAACTGAGCCAACCACTAATCCTTACACTTGTGAACCCACATCATCAACCATACCCTCATCCTCTTCCATTGGATCACAACAACCACCACCACTACCTATCAATAAACCCAAAACACTTACCAAAATCCAACCATCATCCACCCATCAACCACCCTAGTCATCCTATCAATCATCTAAACCTATAACCTTGGAAAAATTCAAGGAGATCAAGAGGAAGCTCATCAACTACATTACGCTGAGCGACATCTCTTGTGAGGAGGGGTCCATCAAATTATCCTTCACCAATGGCTCCTCATATTTCCTCACAAGAAAAAAATTCCTTGATCTGCCAAGAGAAACACTGGACCGGGCTCTGAAACTCTTACCGACTAACTCTGACTCCCTTGAGGAAGAAGAAAAGAAGCTATGAAGAATGCTGGTGACTTTGCTGGATTCTAGGAAGGGAGACAAGGTACCATCTCAGCCCCTTGTTCCTAGGAAGAAAATAGTCTAGTGGAGGTTTGAAGACTCTTCTCATAAATTAGTTGTGGAAAGAGAGAATGGTGAAGTCAATAGACTTAATGCATCCTCTCTGCTACACTCCAGCAGATTTGACATTGTTGAGTTAGCAGAGAAACTATTCTCCAATCCCTCCAACTCTAAAGTAGCTGCTCACATCCGAAACCATCTAAGCAGTCTTCATCTGGTTGAATTAACTAGAAAGGCTAGAAAAGGAGTTGAAGCTAAGGGAAATGGAAGAAAAGAAAGGGTCAACCACTAGAGGAAAAACCTTTTTGCAAATGGTTGAAGGCCCTGAATTGGAACCCATAGTTTGATGGGAGTATGAATATAACTCCCATCAACTAACTCTCCTCAGAGGGACACAATAAAGGGTGCATTTCATTCAAAGTAATAGACTAGATCTTGTTTGTATGAATGACTTGTACAAGATTTTTAGCACCACCTCTGGAAAGAATAAAGAGACAGATAAGTATCTTCTCTCATTGGTGCTGAAAGATTTGAGACGTAGAAACCAATGAGGTTTTGGTTGCATCAGCCTAGAGGGAGTTTGTTGGATCAGTAAGGTTGTTGCAACCAAAACAAACACTTAGAAATAATTTTGGGATATTTGTGAAAGAACTTCCAAAGAGAAAAGATGCACTTTAGAAGTTTAAGGCTAAAAGAATTTTCGAAGAGGAATCCTGAGTTCTGAAGACGAAGTCATCCTCCTTCCGAAGTTCAACAATTAGAAGTTTCCAAGACAATTAATTCTGAAGTATGAAGTCATGAAGATCAGCACAAATCTCAGAAGAAGTAGACTCTTCTGAAGTATAAGTGGCTTCGGAAGAACTTGTTCTTCCGAAGCCAATTAACCTTCGGAAGAACCTACTATGAACCAGTGGCCATAAGTATGGTTCCTCTAACAAACCACTACAACCTCTGAGATACTACATGGCATTTTCTCACAAAAGGTAAGTCATAGACATGTCATGACTATTACTAACTTTAGTTTATCTCAGACACCTTGCTTCTAGCAATATAGTATTTGTTTAGTCATAAGTTTCTGGCTGGTATCAAAGTATAACCGACTGTAGATAGTAGTATATATAGTTTCTTATTGTAACTCATTCCATATGCTTGATAGAATCTTGTAACACTTTGAGTTAAGAAGTAATATATACAAGTATCTTAAAAAATTATTTGTGTATTGTTTACTTAGTATATTATTATCAACTCTCAAAGGATTCTGCGTCATCAAACCGATGTGTTTTTGTGAGTTTGAGAGATAACAATTGTGTTGTGTAACCAACCTCAATCCTATTTTTTAGAGATAACAAGTCAAGGGCGAATATTAAATGCAATTCTTCTAATTTTTTAATTTTTTTTATAATTTTTTAAAATATATTTGAGCGCCTAATTTCCTAGTACTTAACTGCAAGAGAATATTGGAATATGCTATTAGTATTTATTGTTGCTTATAATTAAGTTAAGCCTAAGGGCCCAACTTAGGTTTCTAGAGATTCTTATAAACTCTATATATTGTAATTACTCTTTGGATGCATATTTAATCAACGATTTATCCATATAACCATTAGGAATCATTGTGATCAATTTTACTTTTGTTCAAAACAAGTGTCATAGGTTTTATTAATCAAACAAGTAATTAATAAACACATAGTGGATGTTAATTATTAAATAATTATTATAACAAGTCTCATTCGATCATGGTTACAAACAATATAGATACAATCTGCAATTAAACTACCAATGAGATAAATATATCTTTGTGGTTAATGATAACCAACTAAGACACTAATGTGCTCCAAATCATACATAAAAATCCTATCAAAAGCATATTAATTATTTCTCAATATCTTCCTTAAAATGATGAATATGTGCTTAAAAATGTTAAATTGTGGTTTTAGGTGTTTAAAAGGGCAAGATGGACAAAAGAAGCGTATTTGTCAAGAAGTTGAAGTAATCCGAGTTTTAGAGTCCAAGCATGGGGTGTGCCTAATTGAGGACGCCCCCATGCCTTGCTTGGAACACACCCCGTGATAAATTAACACACCCCGTGTTTGGACATCTGACAGAACAAAAAGTACTGTCCCCTAAAAGCAAGCACGAGGCCGTGCCCCACCTCAAGCATGGGGTCATGCCCCATCAAGCACGGGGTCATGCCCAACATACCCTGCACGTACGAGCCAACTAACTTTTGTAAGCATTGCACTAGCACGGGACCGTGCTTTTTTGGCACGGGGCCGTGCTTAAACACTCCAGAAAGCCTATAAATAAAGGCCTAAGTTCACCATTTTGGCAAGCTTTGGTGAGAGAGTTACTCTGTAGAATTCTCTCGGGAATTGAGTCTTCAATCTTATTTGGAGGCTCGGGAGGTGCATACAACACATGGAAGAAGTTCGGGGTTGTCTAAACATCATCCGTTGTGGATCACCGGTTTGATTGTTCTATTTCACTAATGATTTCATATCTATATTCTATGTCATGAGTTGTTACGTTGAAGCTTATTATGAGCTAAACTCTTGTTATCATCCTAATTGGATGAACATTATATAAATTGTGATGAACTAATGGTGTGATAGATATTATGTTAATGTTGTGGTAGTCTTTGGAAAACTTTTGATGTGTAGCATCTACATTTGAACAAGTAGTTATAACCTTATGGTTTGTGATTGTGATTATCATAAACGGTTGAAAAACGTATGATCAACTTTCATTCGCGAATCCGGTCTTCATAATAAAGCCATGGCTAATGAACTAGATATGGTTATTAGAAATCATATCACCTTAACTTTCTGATACTTTATGAGTTCCCTTTTATTAGTCTGAGAAATCTATAGTAATTGTTATGGTTTGCTAAAATTAATGGTATGTTAGGAAGGAACCTGATCAACTTTCTTTTCAATATTAAGTTATGTTTTTATAAATCGTATGTCAAATAGGTCACAAAAGATTTCCTATTTTATTAGGGCTTTGATCTAAGCAGTATACTGGCTTGACATGATCCTAATCACTACGGAGCGGATAGAAGAGAAATCACGCGAGCTCACCTTTATAAACATTAACATAATTACATTAATCCATATCTTTAATCAGTCCACCAATTCATCATAGTTACATAAGTGTAGTCTAATTCGGATGATAACCCTTTCTTTAGTTTTAAATCCAAACACTTCAATATTATTTTACTTTATTTCTATTATTTTTTAAACCCTAAAACTCTTGTCAATGCAACTCATCATTTTCTCAAACAAAAACCAAATCTGATAATCAAATATTAAGGTTGTTGAGTAGGCTAGGTGTGTCCACGGATTGATACTCGGTTCTTACCATCACTATACTACCACACGATAGGTACACTTGCCTTTTGTGTGTGTGGTTTAATATTAGTAATAACCATTTAAAACTAAATCTGTGTGAAAAAACTCTATCAAAATATATACGTTCCGCACTTCATCAAGTTTTTGGCGCCATTGCTGGGGACACACGACAGTTTGAAAAACAATCTAAATTTTTAACTATCTTGTGTTTGTCTTCTTTATATATTTTTGGTCAACTTCATTTTATTTTTGTTAGATAGTTTACCTTATTTAGTTAGTTACATTTTTTGATTCATTCTAAGTTTTAGTTAGTTTATGCTTCCTTAAGTTAGTGTATGTTCAACTCGTCTAGTCCTGAACTTGTTTCGCCTCTTTCGGAACCCGAGCGATTATTTCGTCAAAGGCTACGCAAAAGACCGCGACAAGTAGCTCCAATCATCAAAGAATACATTTTGGAGGTACACCATCCAAAGAAGACATGGCTAACCAGGATGAGGAAATGAAGATGACACACTATGCCACACCGTCAATCGATGGTTGCGAGTCTAGTGTTGTCCAACTAGAAATAGCGGCCAACTATTTCGAGATTAAGTCTAGTATTATACAACTTGTGGAAAACTCTGTTCAGTTCCATGGATTGCAAGATAGATCCTAACACACACATCTCACGATTCCTTCGTATCGATGCGACCTTCAAAATCAATAACTGCTCAGACGATGCCATTTGACTAAGACTTTTTCCAGTTTCACTTCGAGGCCAAGCCATTAACTGGCTTGATTCGCTTCCGCTTAGTTCCATCACCACATGGGCAGAAATGGCTGAACAATTCCTTTTGAAATACTTTCCACCTGATCGCACTGCCAAACTAAGAAGTAGCATCAGAAGTTTTCTCCAAGATGATGATGAATAATAACACGCAGCATGGGAAAGATATAAAAGGTCTCTTTTGGAGATGCCCACATCACGGACTTGATCTATGGCTGCAGTGTCAAACCTTTTACGATGCAATCAGCGGGGCACACAAACAAGATGTAGGCCAAAGTGTGGAGGAGATTTCGGAAGTGTCACGCCAACAGAGGCATACCAAGCCTTGGAAAGAACAGCTAAGAAGAGCTTTGCTTATAATCCCTTAAGAACCAAACCCAGTTCTAAAGGCATTCATCAAGTAGACTATGAAACCCTAATTGTAGTCCAATTAGAAGCTCTAACCAAACGATTCGAACAATTGCAAGCCGGACTGAAGAAAATTCCAACACAATTCAACACATGCGGAAATTCACACAAGACCAACGAATGCCCATAAGGTATTATGATGGTTGAAGATGTTGACTACGTGGGACGCTCAAGTAACTCATACAACAACAACTCAAATTGGAGAAGCAACTCGAATTACAGAGAAGTTGGTAACAACCAATCATCATCTGGATTCAACCGAAGGCCATCTTACCAACAACAGAAACCACCATACCAAGGTCCAAGTAGTAGTAACCAAGACCGTGGAGCATCATCAATGGAAGACCTATTGCAGAAATTTTTGTTAACCACACAAGCCACACATGAGTACATCCAAAAATTTGATCGAAGAAATGAGGAGGTGTTCCAAAGAAATGAGGTTGACATCAAAAGCAACAAAGCATCTTTACAAACCATAGAACACCAATTAGGTCACATACCACAAGAACTATTTGAAAGACCCTAAGGTGCTTTGCCTAGCAACATTGGACAAACCCTAATGCTCAAGTCAAAGCATCACCACCAGGAGTGGCAAAAGCACTTAAGGTGATGAACCTGCATTACAATCCATCCTTGAAGAATTGGAAACTGAAACCCCAAGTAATGCAAGTGATAAGCAAAAGCAACCTATTACCATTGAAGAACCAGCAAAGAAATACACCACCACCCTATGTTCCACCACCTCCATATCCAAGTCGTTTGAGACAACAATGAATGGAGGTATAATATGACAAATTCCTAGGGTTGTTGAAACAACTTCATATCAATTTCCTTTGATGAAAGCCTTAGCCTAAATGCCAAATTATGCTAAGTTTTTAAAGGGTGTCTTGTCAAACAAAAAGAAGCTAGAAGAGTTATCACATGTAGTTTTGAATGAAGAATGTTGGCAGTTCTTCAAAACACACTACCTCAAAAGATGACTGATCCAGGAAGCTTTACCATACCATGCCTAATAGGAAATCATTCTGTCAGCAACGCGCTAGCTGATTTAGGTGCTAGCATCAATCTTATGCCTTATGCGGTTTTTGAAAAATTCAACTTAGGTGAACCTAGAGCTACCCGTATGAGCATCCAGTTAGCTGACCATTCTGTTAAATATCCGAGGGGCATCATTGAAAATTTCTTAGTTAAAATTGACAAATTCGTATTTCCCGTTGATTTTGTTGTGATATCCGGTAAATTTCCGTTATCCAACTCCGTTAGTTCCGCTAAGTTTTGCATACACGTGTCGTGAGCACACACTAGTTGTCGTTTAATGTTGGTGACGTAATAATAATTAATCATGTTAAATGGGTGATAATCTAGTTGTTAATGTGATTATGATGTTATGTTTACGTGTTTATGTGTTTTACATAATAATTAAGAAAGTTT
>BJCM01213762.1:0-18195 GCA_018326385.1 Flaveria bidentis
ATATGGCTACAAATTTTTTATGTCACTTGATTCATGCCACCTTCATTTTATGATGTTCAAAATGAATATTTGAAATTTTTGGATAGTAAAAATCACTATTTGTATTTGTATTTGAAGTTTTAGATATCTAAAACTCAGTATTGGATAGGGATAACGATTCAGATATCCGAACTAGACACATAAAAAAGTCTCAATATACACTAACAAGTCTCAACCAAAATTAAAAATTTGTTTTTAACACTTTTTAGAAATAACAAAAAGTGTTTTTAAAATATTTTAAATTATTCGAAAACCAAAAAATATTTCTTGTTATTTTCTAAACTATTGAACACTTTTTTTTTGTTGGGACTTGTTAGTGTATATTAAGGTTTTTTTATGTGTATTGTTTTTACATTATTTTTATAATAACGTATATCTAATTATGCAAAATAAAAAAGAAGAAAACTTCGGATACCCGAATCGATATTTGTATCTGTATTTAAAATTTCGGATATCTGAACTTCAATTTCCAAAATTGTAGATAGAGATATGTATACGGATAGTGGTTTTTACTATCTAATATGAAGGTAACGGGAATGAAGTGATGTAAAATTATTTTTGATTTATTGTAGGGATGTAAAATACATAAATATCACTCAAATGAGAGCCAAATGTTTGATTTAATTGTAAATTTTGATAGAGGTTAGTGTAAAGGACAATATGTGTGTAATTTTTATAAAAAAAGGACATACGATGTAGTTATTGAAACTAAAGGACACATAGAGTAATTTCATGTATTAATAAATGACACATTTTGTAATTTACTCTATATGTATTTTTTTTCAAAACAATAATTTTGAATCATCTTGACACCTATACATGACGCAATAGTTACTTTTTATGTCTTCTTTACTCCACGACATTTGTAGCAGAATCTTCTTAAGTATAATAAAATTAGGTGATTTTTGTTTTTTCTGTAGCAAAATTTTTGTACTCTGCGTACCATATCTGTAGATATCTACAAGAGAAGAGATGGACTAAAACTTTGCAGTATGCAACAAAAATAGTTTCTGTTTTTTAATGTCTGCAGACTATTAAAATCAACTGGTGGTTTTTAGTGGTGATAGTAGGTGGTGGGTGGTGGTGGCGGCGGACAGTGGGTGATGGTGGTGGCGAACAAGGGGTGGAGGCGGACGGTGGTGGTGGCGGCGGACAGTGGGTGATGGTGGTGGCGAACGGGGGGTGGAGGCGGACGGTGGTGGTGGCAGATGGTAGTGGGGGAGGACTGTGGTGGTGGGCATGGGGGGTGGTAGGTGATGATATGTAATCCTCTACAGATTTTAAAATACTTTAAAAGTGATTGTGTCAAATCTGTATCATGTAAAACTTTACGCAGACCTTTTTTAATGAAAAGTATTTCAAAAAACAAATAATCTGCGGACTTTAACGTCTGTGCGTGGTTTACGTGGCACAAACAGAAAAGATCAGGAATAGTTTTTCTGAAAAAACAAACACCCCCATAATATTTAGAAGACAAAAAGTTTCTCGAAACATACAATGGAGTTTTACCACCTTTCTTTTCATTTTTTATATTCTTTGAATATTGTATACGTCTTTCGTAAATAATACTTTGTCAAGGTGCTGCTTCTATATTGTTGAAAATATGAACAAGGCTCTATGTTCCTTTGTGCCAACTGCTCCACGAGGTTGCATTCATTCTACGAACCTACGTACAAATTCCCTCCAGACGTTTAACGAGATTATGGTTATGTTCATCATTTTTCAATTCTAATTTTCAGGAACGACCCAGCCACCTTTTTCCAATGCTTTCAAAGCCAAACTTGAAAGTGAACCAAACGCCTTATCAGTCATTGGTCAGACCAAACTAGATAAATTAATTTTTTTAAATAAATATTTGTAAAAATTACTGAAAAATTAGAAAAAAATATATAAAATCGTCTAACCTCCAATTCAAGTGGTCCAGTCCAGTCCAAATGTCAGTTCAACCGCGCAGGATTGGAGTCCGGTTTCCGGTCTATCTGGTCGCATTGGCAAGTCTGCTTCGGTTTTAAAACAACGTTTTTTCTTTAATCTTCGTGTAACAATAACGTAACCATATTCACGTCCACTACTGATAGCCCAAACAACTAACTAATCAAGAGATAAAAAAAATCATTGTTAGTTTCAAACACTACTTTAGTGTTATAATGTTCATCATATGAACATAATTCTAAACTGCTTTTTTGCAGGTCGTAAGGTGGTTCATCGCCAAAACCAAACCCCTGATTGCTCTTTTGAAGGTAAGAAGATGGTTCATCGCCAAACACAAACTACCAGATTGATTTGTTGTAGGTAAGAAGGTTCACTGTCCAGAACATAGACGTGGTTTAAATATGGTCATAGTGTCTCGTGAGAAGATTGAATCTACAACTCCTTCTGATTGCTATCAGCCACATATGAGACCTTTGAATATTTGGAAAAATATTCGTTAAAAAAGTAGTAATCGTCACAAAACAAGATAGCTAAAGAACGAACGAATACATATGAAATTTTAAAGAGAGTAGAAAAAACCATAAGTGATCGCTAAGAGAATCGTTTGAAATTTTGAAAGATTTATATGTTTATATAATTTTGGAGGGAATCTTATGTCACGTGAAACAACTCGGAAAACAAATGCTCCGGTTGAAAAAAACATGCTATACGTTGCGTATAACACTATACACCACATAAAGTTGGCTAGCACGTCTAACACGTATAACTCTCGGTGTACCTTTTCCAATACTAAAATAAAATATTTTTTAGTCTTTATATAGGTTTTTAAGTTGTATTACTAGAATAATTTTATAATTACAATAATAAAATGTTAAAATTGATTAATTTATTGTTGTATTTAAAGCCTCGTTTGAAATGTCTTATTATTATAATTTTTAAAAGTTTAAAGTTACTGTATAAATTTATAAATTATAATTAAAAAAATCCTAATTATTAGATAATATCTCGTTTTGTAGTTATAACTAAATAAAGCTTTACAATTTATAAATATTTATACTTACTTAGCAGTTTATCCGGTAGAACATGCATAACAAGATTATTAAGCTTTAAATTTTTAGAATTATAAAATTTCAGCTTTTGATTTCAATTTTATAACTTGACTTGCGAGGAAAACATAATGTTGGCGAGGAATAAGAAGAATCTCTTGTAGGTGGCGAGATTAAAATTTGTAGTCAATGTTTTAAATCAGATTGATTGGCATTCTTTTAGGGGCGAAGTTTCTTTGGGGCCGCGGAGACCCCGGCCCTCCTCATTTTCCCGTCAGTAATGTAAATATTCGGTTCGAAAATTTAAATTTTCGGTCTGGTAGTAAATTTTTTTAATAAATTTAGAGTCCGCTCTACCTAGATAAGTTTACTTTCGCCTTCGCCCCTCTAAGCTTTGATTCAAGCTCCGCCACTTATTCTTTTGAATTTATTTTATTTATTAAAACAATTAAGCAATCAAGTCAGATGGTCCTCGTGATATTGTTTACTTAGCCACGTTGTTTCTTCAAATGTAATAAAAGCTTGTCCTTTTATTTTAGACCACCGACAGAATAATTTTTTTTTTCAAAAAAGAGAGTTTTACAGGTGAAAGATATCAGATTTAAAGTTTTAACATCTAAAATAAAAACAAAAACAAACATCTTACCCTCTAAGTATACATTTGAGACAAATATAATTGTATCGGTGGAGAAGATTTATTGCAAACTAGAAAGGTATAAAAATGGTTTTGGTTGGCATATGTGAAATATTAAAAGTCAAAACAAATGATAGCTTTCGAAGTTAAGTTTCTTCCGAAGCTTGACACAGTTCTTTCGAAGTTTGGTTGATATCTTCCGAAGGTTATGTTTGCTTCGGAAATAAGAGTTTATGGTTTATACTTAGTATCTTCCGAAGAGAGTCTTCGAAGATTTATTTTTGTTCGGAAGAAATAGTTTAGGGTTCTTAGTGTAAATTCTCAATATTTGTTGAGTGTGTTCGTTATAGTTCGTTAGTACTATCAATAAGGACCTGATGTAATCGGTGAGATAATCTGAATAACTCATATCATCTGTAAATTTTGTTCACGTAATTCTTGATAATATTCTTTCTTGTATCATCTTTGTATTGTTGAAATTCTGCGTTCTTTTTCTCAATTGGTTTTACAACAATTGGTATCAAAGCCTGGTTAGAGGCTCGATTGAGATTCAACGTTCAATCAAAGATCGATCGGCGGCAACAATGGTGTCAACAAAGTTCGAGGTTGAGAAATTCAACGGGAAGAACGACCTTGGGTTATGGCGATTGAAGATGAAGGCATTACTTGTTCATCAACGAGTGGTAGATGCCTTGGCCGGAGAAGCTAAGTTGTCAAATACGATGTCAGACAAGGAGAAGAAGGAGATGTTTGAACATGCACACAGTTCGATCATCTTGAACTTGGTGGGATCGGGTACTCAGAGAAGTATCGAAGGAGACATCTGCTGCAAGGGTTTGGTCAAAATTGGAAAGTCTGTACATGATGAAGTCTCTTACGAACATGTTGTATCTCAAGAAACGTCTGTACACGTTCCAAATGGCTCCTGGGAAGTCAATTGAAGATCATATTGACGAATTCAACAAATTGGTGTTAGACCTTGAGAACATTGAGGTTGAATTGGATGATGAAGACTAAACGATCATATTCTTGACATCTATTTCATCATCGTATGAGCACTTTGTTGATACATTGATGTATGGTAGGGATACTCTTACTATGGAAGAAGTGCTGGCAGCTCTCAATTCAAAAGAATTGTAGAAGAGAACTAATTATAAAGAAGATGGTGGAGAGGGCTTGTAATTAGGGGAAGATTTGAACAAAGAAACTTCAAATAGATAAGTGTCTCGAAGTCAAGATCCAAGTTTAAGAGGAGGTGTTATGTGTGTGGATCAGAAAATCACTTCAAGAAAGATTGTCCAGACTTGAAAAGAAAAAAAAGGGTGAATCAAGTGGATCAAAGTCTCATTCAGGACACAATGCATAATAAGACTCATCTTATGGGTATGAAAGTGCAGATGTGTTGGCTGTCACAAGCAGTGGCAAGAAGAATGAGTGGGTGATGGATTCAGGGTGTTCATTCCATATGAAACCGGTAAAGGAGTTTGTAGAGAATATGTATAGAGGCTGATGCAACCAAAGTCTTTCTATATGCATGCTGACCAAGTACTGAAGAAGAATGATTCGGAAGTTTCACACATGCAACAGAAATACTCTAAGTGTGAAATCTTCCGAAGCCAAGACCAATATCTTCCAAAGCGAAAGATGAAGTCTTCCGAAGCTTCAAAAACAGTCTTCCAAAGCCTCAACTCTTGAAGACAGATTTCTTTCAAAGACTTTTAGTAACATGCTTTATCTGATGTACTTTTCCATAATTCTGGACCCATTTCCGCTGCTACTCTGTAAAGTCACCAACTTACATGAGTTGGTGAAAAGGTCCATGCTTTTGGTAACCGTACATTGAGGTCTTGAGTCTGTAACTTTCTACTTCATGTACTTTATCCTTTTTGTAATAGATAAGGATGTTAGCTATGGCATGTCATAGTCACTAGTCAAAAGGCAATCCGCCTTTTGACTCTACAATGGATTTTGTTTGTGTCTAGTCATTTGTATCCAACTGGCTTTCATAGTATAGCCGACTGTAGGATGTAGTATAAGTATCTCATGTTCTTGTAACTTTCCTTTATGCTTTGTAACACTTGTAATAGAACATTGAGAAAACAATATACTGCAATCTTGAAAACCATACACTTGTGTATCCTGCTCTTGTGTTCTGTCTCTTACATTACTTGTGTTCTTAGTGTCTTTACTTGTGGTTAATCCAGTTCACTATTTGATTAAGTTAAGTTGCTCTCCTCTTTGCGTTGTTGTGTTGTAAGTGACCCCCTTCACTGGTCCTGCATTTGGTATTAGAGCTTTCCAAGCTCTTGATATAAGATCTCACCATCTTAAGATCCCTTACACACACAAATACTAAACTTTTCAAATGGCAGCCATTTCCAAGACTGATATAGAAACTGGAACCATGAACAAGTCCCCACTAATCATTCTTGATGACTTTGACACTTGGTGCCTGAGAATGAAAGGTTTCATCAGGTCTCTAGACTCAAGAATGTGGGAGTCTATTGAGAATGGACCTTACATACCTAGCACCCCCTCTGCTACTAGTGCTGGTATAATTCCCAAGGCTGTGACAAACTACTCTGATGAAGTTAGGAAGGGAGTAGAGATTGACAGAAAAGCCATGAGAGCCCTTCAGAATGCTCTTCCAAACTATGTATACAGAGGTTTCAAGAAATGCAAAACAGCTAAACAGCTATGGGATGCACTGAAACTGATGTATGAGGGTTCCTCTGAAGCTAAGGAGGACAAGAAGGATCTCCTGAAGAAGCAGTTTGAAAACTTCACCTTCAAAACAGGTGAAACCATGACTCAGTAATACTTCAGGTATGTTGAGATTATGGATACCTTTATGGATGGAGGAGTTCCTCTTGAAAATAGGGACATTGTAAGGAAGTTCATGTCCTCACTTCCTAGGCAGTGGACACACAACTGTGTGGTGATTAAGAGGACTACAAATCTCAAAACTCTCACTCTGACAGAGTTATAGGGGATTCTCAGTGGCTACCAGATGGAGATGAACATGCAAGGTTCATCTGGCAACTCTAACAATCAAATGGGTTCAACCCTGCATGTGGTTGAAAGGGATAGCATAGAACCCCAATATCATCTCATATGCTACCCTGACAACTCACCAAAGGGTCCCTTCATCACCTTCCTAGAG
Organism: Flaveria bidentis; assembly: GCA_018326385.1. Taxonomy (NCBI): domain Eukaryota; kingdom Viridiplantae; phylum Streptophyta; class Magnoliopsida; order Asterales; family Asteraceae; genus Flaveria; species Flaveria bidentis. The sequence continues at coordinate 6,815 of BJCM01213762.1, forward strand.
ACACCAAGGGAGAACTACACTCAAGGAAGCCCATTCCAAGAGACAAGCTCTTCTCAAACCTTTGTGTCTTTTGATGAAAGTTATGGCAACTTTCTTTTCACTCTTGGAGACCTGGACTGTATCCATCCAGATGATCTGGAGTACATGGAGATAGTTCAGCAGATGGCTCTACTCACTCACAGAGCCAAGAAGTTCTACAAGAGGATAGGAAAGAAGTTTCCAAGCAATGCAACCAGCGGGAAGTTTGGCCTGGACAAAGGCAAAGTCAAGTGTTACAACTGTAACTTTATGGGCCACTTTGCAAGGGAGTGTAAGGCACCTAGAACAAATGGTGGCCAAACATAGTTTAGACCCAACTAAACTGACAAAGCTCCCCAGAATGAGAATCCAAAGTAGCAAGCTGATGTTGCTGTTGAAGAATGATTCTTTGACTGGAGCTTTCAAGTGGAAGATGCTTCTCCAAACAAAGCACTGATGGTAGATCATGATGAAGCCAAGGTATTGGAACATCTCTATACCCTTGAATGCATTACTAAAGTTAATAGATACAGGTCCTATAACTTGGAAATGAGATTTGATCTTGAGTCCCTAAACATTTTAAAAGCTTATTTTAGAAAGTCTAAAAATGATTATAAACTGAAGATAGAGGAGTTAGATAAAACTATTTCAGTTCTAAAACATGAGCACACAAATTTTAGGACTCAGATCAAGGATCTCATAACCAAGCTAACTAAGTGCCAGGCTAAAAAAATCCATGCTTTTGGTAACTGTACATTGAGGTATTGAGTCTGTAACTTTCTACTTCATGTATTTTATCATTTTTGTAATAGATAAGGATGTGAGCTGTGGCATGTCATAGTCACTAGTCAAAAGGAAATCTGTCTTTTGATTCTACAATTGATTTTGTTTGTGTCTAGTCTATTGTATCCAGCTGGCTTTCATAGTATAGCCGGCTGTAGGATGTATTATAAGTATCTCATGTTCTTGTAACTTTCCTTTATGCTTTGTAACACTTGTAATAGAACATTGAGAAAGCAATATACTGCAATCTTGAAAACCATACACTTGTATATCTTGCTCTTATGTTCTGTCTCTTACATTACTTGTGTTCTTTGTGTCTTTACTTGTGGTTAATCCGGTTCACTATTTGATTAAGTGAAATTGCTCTCCTCTTTGTGTTGTTGTGTTGTAAGTGACCCCCTTCACCGGTCCTGCAGAGTTCTTTAAAGATATGAAGTTTGAAGATGTTGGATCAGTGAAGCTAGGAAATGATAGACCTTGCAAGATTGTGGGTCATGGTGTAGTGACTCTAAAGATGAAGAATGATATGGAAGTGGATCTTCATGATGTAAGGTATATCCCTAGTCTTAAAAAAGTTTATTGTCTTTAGGACTTTTGGAGAGTTTTGGTTACCATGTTAGTCTTAGGGATGGTAAGGCTAAAGTGATTAAGGGGTCAATGGTAGTATTGTTTGGTAGTAGAAAGGATAATAATATCTATTTACTAGATAATACTAGTGTCATAGAGTCCCAGGAGGCAACTGCCTCAAGTGATAGTAGTTCTAAGGCCATGTTATGACACAAAAGGCTTGGTCATATTAGTCATCAAGGATTGGTGGAGTTGCAGAAGCAATAGGTGATGAATGAGTTGAAGAATTGTGATTTTGGTTTTTTTGAAACTTGTATTCTTGGTAAACACAAGACGGTAAAGTTTACAAGGGCCAAGCATATCATAAGTGGGTTGTTAGACTACATTCATTCTGATTTATGGGGTCCTGCTAAGGTTGATTCCTGGGGTGGTGCTAGATACTTTATGACATTGATTGATGATTTTACAAGAAGAGTATGGGTGGTTATCTTAAAGAATAATAGTGATTCCTTAAGTAAATTCAAGGAATAGAAAGTCATTGTGGAAACTCAAATCGAAAGAAAGGTCAGAAAATAAAGAACAGACAATAGGTTGGAAATCTGTAATCATGAGTTCAATCAGCATTTTAAGACTCATGGTATTGCAAGACATAGAACTATGCCTATGAATCCACAGCAGAATGGTTTTGCTGAGAGGATGAATAGAACCTTGCTTGAAAAAGTAAGGTGCATGTTGGCTAGCTCTAGTTTACCCAAGTTGTTCTGGGCTGAAGTTGTTACAATTGTAGCATACTTAGTCAATAGGTCTCCATCAGCTGCATTTGACATGAAGACACCTATGGAGACGTGGTCAGAGATAAAGATTTACTACAGGGAACTTAATGTGTTTGTTTCTTTGGCTTATGCTCATGTTAGTCAAAGGAAGTTGGAACCTAGGCTTGTAAATGTGTTTTTCTAGGATACCCTGATGGTGTAAAAGGGTATAGCTTGTGGAGGCTAGAAGGGGACAGATCTAGGGTGATAGTGAGTAGAGATGTGATTTTCTAAGAGGATGTTGTTTACAAAGACATTCAAGTAAAGGGTAAGTCTAAAGTTGAAGGTCAGAGTGGGGTTCAGGTTGAGGTGGAGCAGCAGGGTGTCAATGATGAAGGTGTTGATCATGGCACTTCTACTAGATAGGGAGATGGTATGGATGATTACTAGTTGGCTAGGGATAGACATAGGAGACAAGTGATACCTCCACTCAGGTATAGAGAGGGGAGTGATTTGTCTGCATTAGCTTTTGTAGCTGCTGAAGAAGAAAATATCTATAAACCATTATCATACTCTGAGACTAATTCTATGAACGAAAGTTCTAAATGGTGTAAGGCCATGGAGGAACAGATGGAATCTCTTTATAAGAATGGCACATGGGATCTGCTTGATAAACCTGAGGGTCATAAGCTTGTGTCATGTAAGTGGTTGTTTAAACTGAAAGATGGGATTTCTAAAAGAGGACCTCCTAGGTACAAGGCTAGACTAGTAGCTAAGGGTTTACACAGAATCCAAGGGTGGATTATAATGAAACATTTCCACCTATGGTGAATCATTCATCTATCAGGGCTATGTTGTCATTGACTGCTTCAATGGATATGGAGCTACATCAGTTGGATGTGAAAACTGCTTTTTTGCATGGGAAGCTTGATGAAACTATCTATATGAAGCAGCCAGAGGGGCTTGAGGTTAAGGGACTTGAAGATAAGGTGTGTCTTCTTAAGAAGTCTTTGTATGGGCTAAAGCAATCCCCTAGACACTGGTATAAAAGGTTTGATGAACATATGTTGACTAATGGGTTCAACCGGAGCATCTATGATAGTTGTGTCTATTTTAAGGAATACAATGTAAACAAATTTATGTATTTGTGGCTATATGTTGATGACATGTTGGTGGCATGTCCTGACTTGGAAGAAGTTGAAGCTACTAAAAGGATTTTGATGTCAGAATTTGAGATGAAAGTTCTAGGTGAAGCCAAGAAGATATTGGGCATGGAGATCAAAAGAGATAGAAAACACAGGTTGTTGAAGTTATCTCAAAGGTCTTACTAAGATAAGGTGCTATGTAACTATAGGATGGATGAAGTGAAATCAATAATTGTTCCTATAGGTGTCATATAAACTATCAAGTTTTGATTGTCCTACATCAGATGTTGAAGTTAGATATATGGAGAAAGTACCTTATGCAAATCTTATTGGGAGCTTGATGTACTTGATGGTATGTACAAGGCCGGATATTGGGTATGCTGTGAGTTTAGTCAGCAGGCATTTGTCAAATCCAGTTAAATCTCACTGGGTGGCTGTGAAATGATCTTGAGGTATCTCAAGGGTACTAAACACTATGGCTTAGTGTTTTGGCATCACGAACATGAGAAGAAGGATAGGATTGTAGGTTATGTTGATTCTGATTTTGCCAAAGACCTGGATAGGGGTAGATCTATTACAAGGTATGCATTTCAGGTGTTGGGTAACTTGGTGAGTTGGAAAGCTCAGTTGCAGCATGTGGTGGCATTATCTACAATAGAGGATGAGTACATATCTTTGACTAAGGGAATCAAGGAAGCTATGTGGTTACATGGTTTTGTTTCTGAGTTGGGAATTAAAGTTGCGGACTTAGTGGTGTACTGTGATAACCAGGGTGCAGTGCAATTGTCAAAGATTAGCATGTTTCATGAGAGAACAAAGCACATTAATATGAAGTTACACTTCATAAGGGATGTGGTGAATGTTGGGAAGGTGAAAGTGGAAAGTGTGTTTACTTTGGAGAATCCAACGGATGCATTTACAAAGTCTCTACTTGGTGTGAAATTCAAGTTTTGCTTGGATGCAGTAGGAGTTGGTTAAAATCTTGTTTTGTATTTTAAGGTGGAGATTATGAAGTATTAAAAGCCAAAACAAGTGATAACTTCCGAAGTAAAGTTTCTTCTGAAGCTTGACACAGTTCTTCCGAAGCTTGACATAGATATTTAGAAATTGTTTACCAAGTAGTAATTACTAGAGAAATATATCAGTTCCTATATTATTCTTTCTATTGTTAGCTTATAATGTATGTTTGGCAATATTTACAATGTTATCATTAATAAATGAGTTTGTTTAAGATATAAATGATCGGTTGTTCTTATTGTCTTTTGGTGATCAAAATGGAATACATGATGTTTTTCGATAGTACATGTTGATCAGATCATGACAATTCTAATTTTGATGAGATCTTAGAGCATCTTCAATGGGTTATTTTTGGAGTGTTTTGAAGCAAAAATGTCAGCAGAATGTCATTCATATATTGTGGATCATGTTTTTGAGTGTGGATGTTCAAGTGGAAGAACACCAAAAACAATTAATATTTTCAGGGAGGGTGTGCCAGGGTTGGGTTTTAACATTATAAAAAAGAAAATAATATATTTATATTAATAAAATATTTAGTTTTGCAATATTACTATAACGTACACATAACGGATACATTTAGTGTTAAGATTTTAATTTTAATTTTTTAAATTTTAAATTTCCCCCCAAACGGCTATATATTTAAATTTTAAATTTTTTTAAACTTTCTCATAACGCCTATATTTTTTTACTATAAATACAAACCTTCATCTTTTGTTTTTTCAACACCTTCAGTTTAGTCTATCTTTCATCTTTTAAATTTCTTATTATTTCTAAACTCTACATAAAAATAAGTTCAAATAGTGATGAAAGTCCACCCATTTCACCTCCTCGTTCACCTTTTATAGATTTTATGCATGCAACATTAAAAGAATTGATAAATGATGATGTTGACAAAGCGTATGTAGAAGTGATGAAACCTCATGCTGCTGAAAGTTCTCGAAGCACAACAAGAAAACGAAGAAGTATACAAAGGGATTGCGAAGATTGGGATAAGCGTCTTTGGAATGACTACTTTTTTGGATCGATGTACACTGAAAGTTATTTTAGACGAAAGTTTCGGATGAGCAAACAACTTTTCAATCGAATTGTTGAAGGTGTGTCCAATCATTCTTCCTATTTTCAACAAAGATATGATTATACCAGTAGAAAAGGTCTTTCACCAATACAAAAATGTATTGCTGCCATACGGCAGTTGGCAAATGGCACGACTACTGATCTATATGATGAATACATACGAATTGGTGAAACTACTGTTGCCGAATGTATGCGAAAATTTTTGTAGATGTGTTGTTGAAGTTTACTCAGAAGAGTATCTAAGAAGACCAAACGCTTCCAACATACAACATTTGCTAGAAGCACATTCTACCAAGCATGGGTTTCCCGAAATGCTAGGAAGCAATGATTGTATGCATTAGGCTTGGAAAAATTGTCTTGTTGCTTGGAAAGGTCAATACAAACGAGGTGACCATGGATATCCCACCATTATGCTAGAGGTGGTTGCATCATATGATCTTTGGATCTAGAATGCATATTTTGGAGTGGCGAGCTCTAACAATGACATTAATGGGCTCAAACAATCTCTCGTATTCAACCAAGTCTTATAAGGTAATGCTCCTCCATGTAATTTTACAATAAATGGAACTCCATACAAAACATAATATTATCTTGCAAATGGTATATATCTTGAACGGGGCACACTAGTGTAAAGCTTTTGTTGGGTAGTCTACCTTTGAAGAAATTGAAGATTTTCAATATTATTGTACTTGAAGACTTGAAGAACAAAAGCAACAAAATATTAGTCTAGGGTTTATTTTATAATTATTTAATTATTTCCAATATTATTATCAATTTGAATCCTAAGATTCATACTGACGATCCCGTTCATATCGGGGTCACATAATTATTTTTTAAACTTCATGTATCCAAAAGCCAAGATAGTGCTCAGGTTCCAATTCCTTCAAATTCATAATGGATACATTTTTAGATGAGAAATCAAAATAATGAATAAGAAAAATACATTTAACACTATATATAATATTTTATTAATAAGTATAGATATTTAGAAATTGTTTACCAAGTAGTAATAACTAGAGAAATATATTAGTTCCTATATTATTCTTTCTATTGTTAGCTTATAATGTATGTTTGTAAATATTTACAATGTTATCATTAATAAATGAGTTTGTTCAAGATATAAATGATCGGTTGTTCTTATTGTCTTTTGGTGATCAAAATGCAATACCTGATGTTTTTCGATAGTACATGTTGAAGTTTACTCAGAAGAGTATCTAAGAAGACCAAACACTTCCAACATACAACATTTGCTAGAAGCACATTCTACCAAGCATGGGTTTCCCGGAATGCTAGGAAGAATTGATTGTATGCACTGGGCTTGGAAAAATTGTCCCGTTGCTTGGAAAGGTCAATACACACGAGGTGACCATGGATATCCCACCATTATGCTACAGGTGGTTGCATCAGATGATCTTTGGATCTAGCATGCATATTTTGGAGTGGCGTGCTCTAACAATGACATTAATGTGCTCAACAATCTCTCGTATTCAACCAAGTCGTATAAGGTAATGCTCCTCCATATAATTTTATAGTAAATCGAACTCCATACACAACATAATATTATCTTGCAAATGGTATATATCCTGAACGGGGCACACTAGTGTAAAGCTTTTGTTGGGTAGTCTACCTTTGAAGAAATTGAAGATTTCCAATATTATTGTAGTTGAAGACTTGAAGAACAAAACCAACAAAAATATTAGTCTAGGGTTTATTTTGTAATTATATAATTATTTCCAATATTTTTATCAATTTGAATCCTAAGATCCATACTCAACGATCCCGTTCATACCGGGGTCACATAATTTTTTTTTTAAACTTCATGTATCGAAGAGCCAAGATAGTGTTCAGGTTCCAATTCCTTCTAATTCATAATGGTAGATACATTTTTAGATGAAAAATCAAAATAATGAATAAGAAAAATACATTTAATACTATATATAATATTTTATTAATAAATATAGATATTTAGAAATTGTTTACCAAGTAGTAATTACTAGAGAAATAAATTAGTTCCTACATTATTCTTTCTATTGTTAGCTTATAATGTATGTTTGGCAATATTTACAATGTTATCATTAATAAAAGAGTTGGTTCCAGATATAAATGATCGGTTGTTCTTATTGTCTTTTGGTGATCAAAATGGAATACCTGATGTTTTTAGATAGTACATGTTGATCAGATCATGACAATTCTAATTTTGATGAGATCCTAGAGCAGCTTCAATGGGTTATTTTTGGAGTGTTTTGAAGCAAAAATGTCAGCCGGATGTCATCCATATATTGTGGATCGTGTTTTTGAGTGTGGATGTTCAAATGGAAGAACATCAAAAGCAATTAATATTTTCGGGGAGGGTAGGCCTGGCTTGGGTTTTAATATTATAAAAAAGAAAATATTATATTTATATTAAAAAATATTTAGTTTTTCAATATTACTATAACGTACACATAACGGGTATATTTAGTGTTAAGTTTTTAAATTTAAAATTTTTAAATTTTAAACTTCCCCCAAACGGCTATATATTTAAATTTTAAATTTTTTTAAACTTTCTCATAACGCTTATATTTTTTACTATAAATACAAACATTCATCTTTTGTTTTTCCAACACCTTCAATTTAGTTTATCTTTCATCTTTTAAATTCCTTAGTATTTCTAAACTCTACATTAAAATGAGTTAAAATAGTGATGAAAGTCCACCCATTTCACCTCCTGGTTCACCTTTTATAGATTTTATGCATGCAACGTTAAAAGAATTGATAAATGATATTGTTGACAAAGCGTATGTAGAAGTGATGAAAGCTCATGCTGCTGAAAGTTCTCGAAGCACAACAAGAAAACAAAGAAGTATACAAAGGGATTGCGAAGAGTGGGATAAGCGTCTTTGGAATGACTACTTTTTTGGATCGATGTACCCTGAAAGTTATTTTAGACGAAAGTTTCGGATGAGCAAACAACTTTTCAATCGAATTATTGAAGGTATGTGCAATCATTCTTCCTATTTTCAAGAAAGATATGATTATACCAGTAGAAGAGGTCTTTCACGAATACAAAAATGCATTGCTGCCATACGGCAGTTGGCAAATGGCACGACTACTGATCTATATGATGAATACTTACGAATTGGTGAAACTACTATTGCCGAATGTATGCAAAAATTTTAGTAGATGTGTTGTTGAAGTTTACTAAGAAGAGTATCTAAGAAGACCAAACGCTTCCAACATACAACATTTTCTAGAAGCACATTCTACCAAGCATGGGTTTCCCGGAATGCTAGGAAGCATTGATTGTATGCACTGGGCTTGGAAAAATTGTCCTGTTGCTTGGAAAGGTCAATACACATGAGGTGACCATGGATATCCCACCATTATGCTAGAGGTGATTGCATCATATGATCTTTTGATCTAGCATGCATATTTTGGAATGGCAAGCTCTAACAATGACATTAATGTGCTTAAACAATCTCTCATATTCAACCCAAGTCTTATAAGGTAATGCTCCTCCATGTAATTTTTATAGTATATGGAACTCCATGCACAACATAATATTATCTTGCAAATGGTTTATATCCTGAACGAGGCACACTAGTGTAAAGCTTTTGTTGGGTAGGCTACCTTTGAAGAAATTGAAGATTTCCAATATTATCGTAGTTAAAGACTTGAAGAAACAAAAGTAACAAAAATATTAGTCCATGGTTTATTTTGTAATTATGTAATTATTTCAAATATTATTATCAATTTGAATCCTCAGATCAATGCTCAACGATCCTGTTCGTATTGAGGGTCACATAATGTTTTTTAAACTTCATGTATCCAAGAGCCAAGATAGTACTCATGTTTCAATTCCTTCAAATTCATAATGATAGATACATTTTTAGATGAGAAATCAAAATAATGAATAAGAAAAATACATTTAACACTATATATAATATTTTATTAATAAGTATAGATATTTAGAAATTGTTTACCAAGTAGTAATAACTAGAGAAATATATTAGTTCCTATATTATTCTTTCTATTGTTAGCTTATAATGTATGTTTGGCAATATTTACACTGTTATCATTAATAAATGAGTTTGTTCAAGATATAAATGATCGGTTTTTCTTATCGTCTTTTGGTGATCAAAATGGAATACCTGATGTTTTTCGATTGTACATGTTGATCAGATCATGACAATTCTAATTTTGATGAGATCTTAGAGCATCTTCAATGGGTTATTTTTGAAGTGTTTTGAAGCAAACATATCAGCCTGATGTCATCCATATATTGTGGTTCATGTTTTGGAGTGTGGATGTTCAAGTGGAAGAACACCAAAAGCAATTAATATTTTCAGGGAGGGTGGGCCAGGGTTGGTTTTAATATTATAAAAAAGAAAATAAAAAATTTATATTAATAAAATATTTGTTTTTTCAATATTACTATAACGTACACATAACAGGTATATTAAGTGTTAAGTTTTTAAATTTAAAATTTTTAATTTTTAAACTTCCCCCAAAACGGCTATATATTTAAATTTTAAATTTTTTTAAACTTTCTCATAACGCCTATATTTTTTACTATAAATACAAACATTCATCTTTTGTTTTTTCAACACCTTCAATTTAGTTTATCTTTCATCTTTTAAATTTTTTATTATTTCTAAGCTCTATTTAAAAATGAGTTAAAATAGTGATGAAAGTCCACCCATTTCACCTATAGATTTTATGCATGCAAGATTAAAAGAATTGATAAATGATGATGTTGACAAAGCGTATGTAGAAGTGATGAAAGCTCATGCTGCTGAAAGTTCTCAAAGCACAACAAGACAATGAAGAAGTATACAAAGGGATTGCGAAGAGTGGGATAAGCATTTTTGGAATGACTACTTTTTTGGATCGGTGTACCCTGAAAGCTATTTTAGACGGAAGTTTCGGATGAGCAAACAACTTTTCAATCGAATTGTTGAAGGTGTGTCCAATCATTCTTCCTATTTTCAACAAAGACATGATTATACCAGTAGAAAAGGTCTTTCACCAATACAAAAATGCATTGCTGCCATATGGCAGTTGGTAAATGGCACGACTACTTATCTATATGATGAATACATACGAATTGGTGAAACTACTGTTGCCGAATGTATGCCAAAATTTTTGTAGAGGTGTTGTTGAAGTTTACTCAGAAGAGTATCTAAGAAGACCAAACGCTTCCAACATACAACATTTGCTAGAAGCACATTCTACCAAGCATGGGTTTCCCGGAATGCTAGGAAGCATTGATTGTATGCACTGGGCTTGGAAAAATTGTCTCGTTGCTTGGAAAGGTCAATACAAATGAGGTGACCATGGATATCCCACCATTATGCTAGAGTTGGTTGCATCATATGATCTTTGGATCTAGCATGCAGATTTTGGAGTGACGAGCTCTAACAATGACATTAATGTGCTCAAACAATCTCTCGTATTCAACTAAGTCTTATAAGGTAATTGTGACATCCGTCACCAAAGGTCCGTCTATTGACGTATTTCCGTCATCTTTTCGTTAATCTTTCATTCCTCACCTTTATGAACTACCTGTGTTATTTCGCTTTTGCCCTTACATAACTGTTATTTAAAACCTTGTCCATATTACTATCATCACCATAAAATACACCATTATATCTATATTATTATTACAAATAAAACCATTTTTAAGTTTCAAAAACCACTTATTACATCTTTGTCATCAATATAACGAGTATAATTAATATCGTTTTCAACCGAAACAAATTTGGAAACCCGAGGACTAAGATCGGGGACTAAACTCGACATTTTGTGAAACTAGGGCTGGGTATAAATACCCCTTTTTCCAGCCCTAGCCCTCACTCTTCAACTTCATCTTCTTCATCTTCTTCTCCACTTTTCTTCACCATTTGAGCACCGAATTTCACTCCGTTTGTTGCGTTTTCACCAGCCCAACTTCGATTACAACTGTGGCAACTTGTTCCTAGCAGGTAGACGACCTTGGTCGTCCTTTCCTCGCTCGTTTACTTCTGCGTTTTAGGGTTTCGGGTGT
>BJCM01213764.1:0-18313 GCA_018326385.1 Flaveria bidentis
TGTGTATATATATATATATGTATATATGTATATACATATATATGTATATATATGTATATATATATAATATATATGTATATATATATATGTATATATATATATATATGTATATATATATATTATGTAACATGTGTTGACATTTTTCAATTGACCCATTTTTTTTCAATTTAGACCCCTACATTTCCTTAATCCAAATTTTGTAAACATTTTAAATTTTTATTTACAATACAAACCTTTAGGAGAATTTGAAGGACGACGACGTAACTTGGCTACCACGGAAGGAATGTAGAACACTTCAACGGTTCATCCAAACATCTTTTTCTTGAAGAATTTATAAACTAAAACAAGTGAGTGGACAACATATTTGTATGTTTTCAATGTAAATTATTTTATTTTGTATGAATTGTGTTGTCCACATGAAGTGATTTTGAATGTGTGTTGATGATTCATCATAGTTGAACATTTATGTAGTAACATAATAATTTTATATTGTGTTAACTTAAGTTTTTAATTCTTGGTTTATAATAGTTAAATAATATTTGAATCAATATCAAAGATATATGTTGATTTCAATTTTATAATTATGGAGAATTTTTTTAAAGAAAGTTACCCGAATCATCATCATCAAGTGGTATTCCAAAAAAATAGATTTAGAACATCTCTCATGTGATCCTTCCGAACATAAACCGATTAGCTCTTATCATCCTAATCAAGAAGATGAAGTTAGTCAGGCATATGATGAGAGGTTCATGTCAACCACGAGGTCATAAATTTTCACAATGAATTTTTAATGGTAATGCTAGATGTTTTAGAAAATAATGATTTGACCAATATGCAAATTGGTTAGAGTATACTGTGAACATGGATAAAATATTTTGCTTGTGTTGTTATTTGTTTGAAAAATATGGTGGAAAAGGGATGTATTTATGATAGACAGGTTTGATCGTTGGAATAAAACTGATAGATTTGTGCTTCATGTGGGTGATGTCAATAGTTTTCATAATAATTCAGTAAAAAATGTGATGATTTACTTAGATAAAATCAATCTATGCATGATGCATTTGAGAAACAAAGTGAAAAGTAGAAAAAGAAGTATCGAATTCGATTGAGTACCTCATTTATTCTTACTAGATCTTTATGAATGGTACATTTTCTTTTCGTGCTCATGAGGAGTCCGAAAATTCTCTTTATAGAGCATATTTTTTGGAACTTTTAAAATTATTGAGAGAAATGACTAAACCTATAGGTAAAGTTAGACTTGGTTATGTTCAAATTGTTGATTTTGTGTAACCTTAACCAAAATGAAAAGTAAATTCATAATTCAGAGACATTTAGTAAATGAACCTAAAACCTAAGTCACAATTTGTTTTGTTTTTTTAATTATGAATGCAGTTCGGCTTTGGATTATTTTGATTTTCAGTTATTTAACACCCTTACCTACGGTTACTCAAAACTTTAGGTAGCCATTATCACTCAAACTGGCTTGTCTAGCCAACTCATCTATTTGTTTTAATCAACACGTCATAAATGAACAGACATACAAAACTTATTATTTTCCATGTTACCCCTATTACGAATTTTGTTTTCTCCATAAGTAACCCATAAACCTAAAACCATCACACATTAACTAATAGAATACCATAGCCTTAGTAAATCTAGAAGGAACTAAAGTAAATCTCATCACTCATGAGTAGATAATTTCTAGCATACTAGAAAACAATACCCACAAATTGCATACTAAAGAATTTCTAGAAAGAAATGTTATTAAACTTAGAGGAAATAATTAATGGTGAAAATGTCATGAAATATTTCATCATGTAGAAAGTAAAAAAATGTTTTGACCAAAGTAGTTGTGTAGTTCAAAAATATTTAAACATTGCGCTCACCTTCTGCCCTTCCGTCCCAACAATCTTCTTCGCACCGGAACTCTCAGCCCTCGGCTTCTTGCAGTCCATGCTCATATGACCCTCTCCACCATAGTTAAAACATCTGGCAACACGATAATCCTTTGCTATGCCCCCTCCTCCCATACTTGAAGCATAAATTCAATCCCAACCTACATTCTCCGATATGTTCCTTTCCACATTTGCTACACCTCTTCGACCTTGCACCAGATGTGACCACACGGCGGTCATCCACCCATGCACTCTAGTTACTCGTTGGGGCACCACCCCGACCAAACCTCTTCCCATTCCAGTTCCGGTCACCCCCACCTTTCTTACACACCTCAGCCACCACCACTTCTCACTCATCATACAGCCTCCCTGCCAGGTCAACCGCCGACCTGAACATGCTTGGTTGGGCGACGATCATGTGTCTATGGATGTCCGCCGGCAAGCCCTGGATATACCTTTTAATCTTTCATGATAGAGGCATCACTTGATCCGGCACCAACCATGCCATCTCATTAAACTTGGTGGTGTATTGCTAATGCATCATGGTTCCTGCCTCCAACTGCAGGAACTCCCTCTCAACCTTGTCCATCTCCCTATGAGGACAAAACTATTCAATCACCAACTTCTTCAACTCCAGCCACCTCATTTTCCCAATAGCCCTGTTACCCTCGGCTTGGACAATATTGTCCCACCAACACAATGCCGAGTTCAAGAATGAGTGAGTGGCTAACTTCACTTTTTGATCTTCCCGGCACTCGGTGATGTCGAGAACATCTTCCATCTCTCTCACCCATTAGTGAGCAGCAGCAGCATTGCCATTATTATCAAAGGTAGGGGGCTTGCATCTTTGAAATGCCCCGTAGTTACAGCCTCGTGCTGCCTTAGGCACAGGCTCTTCCTCTTCCTATTCATCAGTAAAGACAACCGTCTCAGTCTCCGGTTGCTTTCTTTCTCCCGTGGACCTTCTCCTCTCCTTCCTTTCACCTTCTCGTACCGCCTTTATCACTTCGGTCACCATATATGGTAGGATTGTCTGCATGACCTGATGAACTTCCTTCATGACAGCCTCTTCACTGATGCCCTCAAATTAGCACTCTCGTCACCACCCTCTGGATGAGGGGTCTCGAGCTCTTCATAAGCCACCTCTTCGGCCCTAGGCCTTCCTCTCGTAATCCATGGTCCAGCACCACGTTCACCACGACCTCCACCTCTAGAAGCCTTAGAAGATCTACTGCCAGCCATCCTCTATATGATCCAAACACCAACACGGTCATTCAAGGTAACAACTCAGTTTATGTCAAGTATAGTAAGTCCCTAATTACAGTGGCCAGTTGTAATTAGCCACTTACTTTACTCTTCATACCCCAAGCATTTTCTATCCTGACTACATCATTATCTAAATCTACTAAAGGCACATAAACCACATAACATGCGCACATAATACCGATTAACATTAAGAAAATACCTGATGGCACACAACTACTCGAACTGGCATCCATTCCCTTTTGTCCCATTCTCAGTTTAAGTTTAGGGTTCTTTTGAAAATTTAACTCGTTTTACTTAAACTTTGGCTCTGATACCAACTTTTAAGGCCCCGTTCCCAGGACACTCACAGCTGGTCAATCATCACACATAAAACATATAATTTGCATTAACTTTACAAAAACATAGTAGCGGAATCATTTTTATACAACCATTTCATTTCATATAAGTAATCGCTTTTGAAAAATAATACAACATTCATTACAAAATATCGTTTGTTCGCATTACAATGCAAAAAATTATCGCCACATAAAATGGATGCCATCCAAAACAAGCCAAGTATCCACCTCGTGCCATCCTCAGCAATATTTACCTGCCAACTGAAAAATGCATAAAAGTCAGTGTTGCTGAGTGAGTTCTAGTTTTACAAAAACATTACATTACCTTTCATTTGTTAAAACATTTTCTTTACTATCACACGTGATCACACATCATACGTACATCAAGCTAATAGTTATTATCTTCTTTCATCGTTCGTTAACTTTTGTTCATGCATCATCATACGTCATTGTTATCATTCGTTACCTTCCTTACCGTTCATTACGTACGCTCATCGTTACTTCTTTACATTCCATACCAATACCATGCACTTTACCCCATCGTCATGCATAAAGCAGGTACTGGGCCGAGGTCTATAAATAAACTCCCATACATTGCGCCTGATGGCCTGACCATAGTACCGGGGTAAGTGATAAAGGTTCCATACAAATGGTCAATTACAAAGACAAACCCTAGTTTGCATCCTTCCGGGGTAGCTAACCCACACATTGTTGAGGTAACACCCTTTATTGGGTGTGAACCTCCATACTTTGCTTGCAAGATTTTCTTACATTCGTTCGTTCATTAATGCATGCATTCATTCTGACTTTACTTTCCACTTACCATTATCATTAACTTCCGTTTTGCGTTACATAATACTTTTCATTCATTTCATACCAACATGTAAGTCAGGGAATAATACATAATAGGAACGTAAGATCAACATAAAACATTCATACATAACATCACATAAACATTACATACCCTATCACACATTATCATAGAACATACATCATCTATTCAGATACACATACACATGCACAACAAGAATAAGTCATCATAGAACATAACTAACCCTTCGCGGGACAGCGGGGGCAACGCCCCTGGCTGGGGTCGTGCTTCCAGGTTAGCGTGAAATTTTTTTATTTTAACACTTTCATATAACACATTTTGTTATAGAAAAATTGCTCATCCTCTTAAAACCTCTTAAAATCTTGGTCATTTAAATCATGTATTTAGTATGTATTTCCAGCCCCAAACTAGTTCAAAACCTTTAAATAGGGGATCTAGAACTCACCTGGACTCGATGAGCAGCTTTTCAATCAAGCTTTCAAAACAAGGGTCGCACTACACAGCCTGCAGATAAGTTAACACTCAAAGGAGTTAATTTCTACCTAATTTCGCTGCCAGATCAACAGTTTTGCTGCTAGTTTCGCCAGCAGTTTCGCTGCTAGTTACGTTGGCATCTTCGCTGCCAGTTTCTGTAACGCCCGGAATAAAGTCGAAACGAGCCAATTAATAATAATAGGCCTAGCCGGGACTATTTAATATAAATAAGATGGATTTGGGTTATAGACCGAGTTAACTTTTCGGGTTATGTGTCTAGCGAGTTAAAGGTCTCGAGAACGCCCATTATATATAAATGGATCAGCTTGAGAACTCTTATTTGCAACTCAATACCAATTTCTAGAGAGAGAGTGTAGAGAGAGAAAGTGGAGAGAATTGAAGATTCAAGGCTCAAGTGATCACGGGATTGAAGATCGGTGTTCGTGGGCATCCAAACAACAAGAAAACACCAATAATGCTGGTAAGAAACATCATTTAATCGTCCCTTTTGATGTAAACCCATATTCTAGGGCTTGGGTTTTTGAAAGTGGCAAAGATTCGCCCAAAACTCACGTTTTTATGTAAGAAAACATGTAAGAAGCTTAGATATAGCTTATTGGGTGATAAACCAAGGTTTTGGATGTAAAAGATTGAAGTTTTAGGTCAAAAATAGGGTGGTTCATAATTTTCAGCCCGTTCTGCGAAATTGGGTGTTCATCTAGCGAAATTAGCTATTCGTCCATCGAAACTATGGGTCTTCCTACGAAACTATAGTTTTGCACGTAGTTTCCCAGACATGGTTATCCAACGAAAGTTGGGCGAAACTGGCAGCGAAGATGCTAGCGAAACTGCCAGCAAAGATGCCAATGAAACTAGCAGTGAAACTGCTGGCAAAACTGCTGATCTGGCAGCGAAATTAGCAGCGAAATTAGGTAGAAATTAAATCCTTTGAGTGTTAACTTATTTGCAGGATGTGTAGTGCAACCCTTGCTTTAAAAGCTTGATTGAGAAGCTACTCATCGAGTCCAGGTGAGTTCTAGATCCCCTATTTAAAGGTTTTGAACTAGTTTGGGGCTGGAAATACATACAAATATACGTTTTAAATGACTTGGTAGCGCGACCACAGCCAGGGGCGTTGCCCCTTGGACCCCACTAGGGGTTGCTGCCCCTAGGACCCCGCTGTCAGGGGCTGCCGCCCCCGAACCTCTGTTGTCCCGCGGAGGATCGGTTATGTTCTATGATGGTTATGCTTGCGGTGCATATGTGTATGTATGTATGTGAATGTATGATGCATGATATTTATGATGATGTGTGATGGTGTATGTTATGTATGATGATGCATGATGATGTTATGCTTTTGTATGATATGTTTTCTTATGTTCCTTACTACGTATTATGATGTGACTTTAGGTGGTGTGATTATGATAATGAATGAAAAGTATTATGTAACGTAAAGCGGAAGTTAGTGATAATGATAAGTTGAACATAAAGAAAGAAGAATGCATGCATTAATGAAAGAACGAATGTAAGAAAGTCTTACAAGCAATGTATGGAGGTTCACACCCAATGAAGGGTGTTAACTCAATGTTGTGTGGGTTAGCTACCCTAAAAGGATGCACACTAGGGTCTATCTTTATGATTGACCACTAGTATGGAACCTTTTTCGCTTACCCCGGTACTGTGGTCAAGCCACTGGACGCAATGTATGGGAGTTTATTTATAGACTTCGGCCCAATACCTGCTTTATGCATGATGGTGGGGGTATAGCACATGGCAATGGTACACCTGAATTTACCCCGGTACTGTGGTCAAGCCACCGGGCACAATGTATGTGGGTCTATGATAGACCTCAACCCATTACCTGTTTTATGCACGACGGTGGGGTAAAGTTCATGGTATTGGTATGGAATGTAAAGAAGTAACGATGAACGTACATAATGAATGGTAAGAAAGGTAACAAATGATAACTCTGATGTATGATGATGCATGAACAAAATTTAACGAATGATGATGAAAGATAATAATGTTATTATTTATGTGTACGTATGATGCTTGATCGCGTAAGAATGTAAAGGAAGGTTTTAAACGGAAGTAAAAGTATATTTTTTATAAAACTAGACCTCACTCAGCAACGTTGACTTTTTATGCATTTTCCAGTTGGCAGGTGATTGTTGCTGAGGATGGCACAAGGTGGCTACTTGGCTCATTTTGGATGGCATTCTTTTGTATAATGTTTTTGCATTGAAATGGGAACAAACGATGTTTTGTAACAAATGTTGTATTAACTTGCAAAAGTATTTATATTGAAATGAAAAGTTATTTTAATGTTTCCACTGCAATGTTTTATTAAAGCTAATGTAATTATATGTTTTATGTGCGATGATTGACCAGCTGTGAGCGTCCTGGGAACGGGGCCTTACAAGTTGGTATCCAAGCCAAAGATTAAGTGAAACGGGTAAATTTTCAAAACAAACCTAAACTTAAACTGAAAATGGGACGAAAGGGATGGGACGCCAGTCCGAGTAGTTGTGTGCCATCAGGTATTTTCTTTAATGTTAACCAGCATTATGTGCGCATGTTATGTGGTTTATGTGTTTTTAGTAGATTCAGATATTGATGTAGTCAGGATAGAAAACGCTTGGGGTATGAAGAGTAAAGTAAGTGGCAAATCACAATTGGCCACTGTAATTAGGGACTTTTTATACTTGACATAAACTGAGCTATTACCTTGAATGATCGTGTTGGTGTTTGGATCTTATAGCGTGCTTATTGGATGGTTGGCGGTAGATCTTCACGTGGTGGAGGTCATGGTGGACGTGGTGCTAAACCACGGGTCACAAGAGGAAGGCCTAGAGCCGCAGCTTTCCCACTCCCTTTGATTATCATATACAAAAAGTATCTTCCACTTTCCTACCAAATCTCTCTTGATTCTGGCACATAAATGAAGGGATCAAAGAGATTCATGGTTCATGAAGAACCCGGGACCTCTCATCCAGAGGGCGGAGATGAGAGTGCTAACTTGAGAGCCTCAGTGAAGGAGGCGGTAGTGGAAGAGGTTCATCAGGTCATGTAGACGATCCTACCGTCTGTGGTAACCGAAGTAATTAAGGTTGCAAGGGAAGGTGAGAGAAGGGAGAGGAATAGGTCCTCGGGAGGACGGGAGCGGCCAGAGATAGAGACAGTTTTCTCCGAAGATGAAGAAGAGGAAGAAGAGTCTGCACCAGAGGCGGCAAGAGGCTGCAACTATGGGGCATTTCAAAGATGCAAGCCACCAACCTTCAATGGTAATGGCACTGCTGTTGCTGCTCACCGATGGGTGAGAGAGATGGAGGCAGTACTTGATATCAACGAGTGCCGGGAAGACCAGATAGTGAAGTTTGCTGTCAACTCGTTTGTGAACTCGGGTCTGTGTTGGTGGGACAATATTGTCCAAGCTGAGGGTAGTAGGGCTATCGAGAGGATGAGGTGGGCAGAGTTGAAGAAGCTGGTGATTGAGGAGTTTTGTCCTTACTAAGAGATGGACAAGGTCGAGAAGGAGTTCCTGCAGCTGGAGGCGGGAACAATGACCCATCAGCAATACACCACTAAGTTTAATGAGATGGCACTGCTGGTGCAAGATCAGGTGACACCTCTTTCGCAAAAGATCAAGAGGTATATTCAAGGCTTGCCAACGGATATTCGTAGGCATATGATCACCGCTCGGCCGAGTATGTTTAGGTCGGCGGTTGATTTGGCAGGAAGACTTTATGATGAGCGAGAGGTAGTGGTGGCTTAAGTGAGCAATAAAGGTGGTGGACACTAGAACTGGAATGGGAAGAGGTTTGGTCGGGGTGGTGCCCCAACGAGTAACAAGAGTGCGCGGGTGGATATCCATCGTGTGGTCACATTTGGTGCGGGGTCGAAGAGGTGTGGCAAATGTGGAAAGGAGCATATCGGAGAATGTAGGTTGGGATCCAATTTATGCTTCAAGTATGGGAGGACGGGGTATATAGCAAAGGATTGTCGTGTGGCTAGATGTTTTAACTGTGGTGGCGAGGGTCATATGAGCATGTACTGCAAGAAGCCGAGGGCTGAGAGTTCCGGTGCAAAGAAGAATATTGTTAGGACGAAAGGGAAGAAGGCGAATGACCGAGCTTTCATGATGACTTGAGAGGAGGCTAGGACAGACCCCGATGTGGTGTCAGGTACGTTTCTAGTATACCAAACTCATGCATCTGTGTTATTTGATTCCGGTGCTAGTAGGAGTTTCATTTCTGCTGCCTTTTGTGCTAAGTTTCCTATTAGGAGTAGAAGTATTGATGAGCCCTTCGACGTAGAAACTGCCATAGGTAAGTCTACCAGTATTTCTGAGATGATAGAAGGATGTGACATTGAATTAGAAGGTCATAAGTTTCCTGTTAGACCATTCGTGTGACCTTAGGCGGTTTCGATGTAGTCCTTGGAATGGATTGGTTGGCGGACTACGAGGCGAACATTGTGAGTCGCAAAAAGATGATTAGACTAACAGTGCCTGATGGGAATTTGGTGATGGTTTATGGTGATCGAGTTACGACTATTCCGAAGGTGATTTCGATGGCGCTGGCCGAAAAGTGCATGAGGCGTGGGTGTAGTGCCTACTTGGCCTACGTGAAGGATGTGGATACACCAACACCACAACTGTCTGATGTACCGGTTGTGTGTGACTTTCCAGACGTGTTTCCCAAAGATTTACCAGGAGTGCCACTTGACCGCGAGATCGAGTTCCAGATTGACTTGATACCGGGTGCCTAGCCTATAGCTACGACACCATATCGGTTGGCTCCAACTAAGATGAAGGAACTGATGGAGCAACTGCAGGAGTTGCTTGATAAGGGGTTTATTCGACCGAGTATCTCTCCTTGGGGTGCTTCGATCTTATTCGTGAAGAAGAAGGACGGTAGTATGAGGATGTGTATTGACTACCGGGAGTTGAACAAGTTAACGGTGAAGAATCGGTATCCATTACCGAAGATTGATGACTTGTTTGATTAGGTCCAAGATGCCAGTTGGTTCTCGAGGATAGATCTTCGATCTGGCTACCACCAGTTGAAGGTGAAGGAGCAACATATTCATAAAACAGCTTTTCGCACGCGATATGGACACTACGAGTTTCTCGTTATGTCTTTTGGTTTGACCAATGCACCAGCTGCTTTTATGGACTTGATGAATCGAGTGTGTCGGCCGATGTTAGATAAATCAGTGATTGTGTTTATCAATGATATATTGATTTATTCCAAGAGTGAGGAGGAGCATGTCAGTCACATTTGAGAGGTGTTGGAGACGTTGAGAAGGGAGAAGTTGTACTCCAAATTCTCCAAGTGTGCATTCTGGTTGTGTGAGGTTCAGTTCTTGGGTCACGTGGTGAATCCCAATGGGATTATGGTGGACCTGGAAAAGGTAGATGCGGTAATGCAATGGAGGTCACCGAAGACACCATCCGAGATTCGCAGTTTCTTGGGTTTGGCGTGCTATTACAGAAGATTCATTCAAGACTTCTCTAAGTAGCTTATTCGTTGACTAAGTTGACCCGTAAGGATGTAAAGTTTGTATGGGGTCAAGCTCAAGAGAAGGCGTTTGAGGAGTTAAAGGCGAGGTTGACTCAAGCTCCTGTCTTGTCGTTACCCGATGGAAGCAAAGATTTGGTGGTCTATTCAGATGCTTCTTACTCGGGGTTGGGATGTGTCTTTATGCAGCGAGGAAAATTTATAGCCTACGCATCCCGACAGTTGAAAGTTCATGAGGTCAATTATCCCACTCATGACTTGGAGCTAGCAGCTGTGGTCTTTGCGTTAAAGATATGGAGGCACTACTTATACCTGATGAAGTGCACCATATTCACTGACCACAAGAGCTTGAAGTACTTCTTTGAGCAGAAAGATTTGAACATGAGGCAGAGGAGATGGTTGGAGCTCATAAAGGATTATGATTGTGAGATCCATTACCATCCGGGAAAGGACAACATGGTGGCAGATGCCCTTAGCCGAAAGGAGAGACCCAAGCCGATTTGGGTGAAGGCTTACCAGTTGATTATTACCTCTGATGTGATGAAGCAGGTCAAGGAGTACCAAGATGAGGCATTGAAGGAAGATCATCTTAACTCTGAAAGAATGAGAGGTCTGGTCGCGGAGTTAGGAGATAACACACCTTGGTGTTAGAACCCGATTAGGACGAATGTGGATTCCTCGTTACGGAGATTTACGTGGGATATGGACGAAACTCATAAGACTCGATACTCCATTCATCCCTGCAGGATCGTTGAAGGGTATGCAAATACAACACAACAACACAATGAGGAGAGTTGCTAAGAACACTCAACTAATCAAACAGTAAAACTGGTTAACCTCTAGTAATGATACTAATAACACAAGTAAATATGAGACAGAACAAGATAGCAAAATACACAAGGAGATGGTTTTCAAGATTGCAGTATATTGCATTCTCAAGTTCTATTACAAATGTTACAAAGCATATCAGAAAGTTACAAGTACTTGAGATAGATATACTACATCCTACAGCCGGCCATACTTTAAAGGCCAGCTGGATACAATTGACTAGACAACAAACAAAATCAAATGTAGAGTCAAAAGGCAGATTGCCTTTTGCCTAGTGACTATGACATGCCATAGCTCACATCCTAATATATTACAAAAAAGATAAAGTACATAAAGTAGAAAGTTACTGACTCAAGACCTCAATGTACAGTTACCAAAAGCATGGAACTTTTCACCAACTTATAAAAGTTGGTGACTTTACAGAGTTGCAGCAGAAAGGTGTCCAACTTTATGGAAAAGTACATCAGATAAAGCATGTCTTCAAAAGTCTTCGGAAGAAATCTATCTTCAAGTGTAAGCTTTGGAAGACTTTGTCTTTGAAGCTTCGGGAGACTTCATCTTTGGCTTCGGAAGATGTTGGTCTTGGCTTCGGAAGATTTCACACTTAGAATATTTCTGATGCTGGTGTGAAACTTCCGAAGCATTCTTCTTCGGTACCCTTGTACATGCATACAGTAGAGACTTTGGTGTTTGGGTTGCATCAGCCTTTACATATAATCTTTACAAACTCCCCCTTGGCTGATGCTACCAAAACACAGGAAGACTTCAGATATTTACAGTCCTCATCTGGATAATGACCATCCCCTTCTTCATGAGATGATCAGGATCACTCAGACTCTCAAAATATCTTCTCATGTCAAAGAGATCATGTAGATGTAGAGTAAACATATCTTGCCAAGTGTAAATGTTTTCAATATCTTGATCTCTAATGACATGCCATCTTTCCGGTTTTTTAGTGTATGTCCAGGACAAGATGGGTCTTCCTGATACTTGAGGAGCTATTTGAATTGGAGTTGGTGTAGCATCCTCTATTTGCACATCCTCTGGATGTTCTGACTCCTACTGAGGTTTGGATATGGATGCTTCTTTCTTCTTCTTCATTGACTTTGGTTTGAAAGCCATCCTTTTTCTCCTTTTTGAACCTTTTAACTGAGAAGACTAGCCTGTAGCACCTGATTGATCTTCTTTTTCTTTCTCAATTGGGTTTTCCTCTCTCACAGGGTCAAATTGAGAGGGGACAGAACCCTATTGTGGATTAGAAGTGGAAGCTTGCTAAGGCTTAGCAAGTGATCCAAGTTGTGTTGTCTCAAATGGTTCAACCTTAATCTTTACTTCCTGAGGGGCCTTACTTGGTGGGGAGTGTAAGTCAACAAGTTCACCTATTTGAATCTTCTGCTTGATCACTCTGATATGCTCATCCATAGTGGACAGAGACATAAGACCAAGTCTCCTTCAGAAGAATCCATACAGCTTCAAGAAGCTCATCATCCTCTTCCTATCAACAGACTTCTTCATACTTTTCTGGATGATGGCTCTTGACTCTACAGCTTCTTCCCTTAACTTCCTTTTGGTGATCTTTCTTTCTTTAACTATCTCAAGTTTGAGTTGTTTGAGGTACTCAAACTCAATATAGTCAAAAGGTAAGGGAAGAAGTGTAACAACCTGATAGATTCTTGTGGCACTCAAGTTGTTGATCATGTTGATCCTATTTTTTTCTTTGTCTACCTGAGGTTCTTGTGGCACCACATCCTCTTTTATAGGATTTTCTTGAACTGGGGAAAGAGAAGGCACTTGCTTGTATAATCTTTTCTTTCTTTCTTTTCTTTCTTCTTTCTTCTTTGATCTGAAGAAGTAGCTTTGCATCCTCTGCCTCCTTTCTTTCCTTTGACAATTCCTTGTCAGCCAGTTCATTCAACTCATCTAAGGGGAGAGAAATAATGTCATATATGTCAAAGTTCCTGGTTTGCAGGTAGTTGATCCTGACTGCCCTCAACTCATCATTTTGAGTGTTTGGTCTGGGGCAGCCCTGATAGCAGACTCCATGAGCCTTATAGACCTCGTAGAGGAACCTTCTCCCCTTAGCCTCCTTTTCTTCTCTCTCTACTCCTCCTCAATCTCCTCAGAAGTCATCTTTCTTTTCCCCAGTGATCCTGCCTTAGATTCTTTGAGCTTTACAGTGAAGTTGAACTCTACAGTGATCCTGCCTTGGATTCTTTAAGCTAGCTTGTCTTGATAGGCTTTGGTTGACAAGTGGCATGTTGACTAAATCCAGGATTTCATAGAAGTTCAAGGTTTGAAAACTGAAGACCTCTTGTTGTCCTTGAACTCTAAGAATGATGAGGGCTCTTCTATTGCTGTCATATCTCCACCCAATGATGTGATTTGAAGTTGGTGGAGATGACATTGCCCTTGGTATTCCTTCCTCAAATAGACTCTAAATGTAGGAGTCTATGGAGTCTACATCAATGTGAACTTGAGGAAGGTGTTGAGTATGCACAATTGCAAGTGAGGATGGTGAGTCCTTAATGTGCATACTCCCTGAAGAACTCCTAGGTTCTGTGACTGTATTGACTTTCTTTCTCCCCCTTTTTGGTAGCATCACCCTCTTGCATAGATGAGCTAGGAGTTAGGTTAATCACACTCACAGGTTCTTGTGTTCCTGGTTGAGCTCCTCTTAAAGGTCTCCCAGCTAGTTATTCCCTGAGATAAGAAATATCAAGTTGCTGATCATTGACCTTGTTTTGCAAGGTAGTCACTTGTGTTTCAAGATGACTGACCTTGGAGACTAAATAGGTGTATGTTTGTGACAGTTTTTGCACCTTTAGTCTCAAATTCCTCTTATCTTCATCAGAAGAATCATTGGGGGATGAGATGATTGAACCAAAGTCCTCTCTCTCACCACCAGCTTCAGATCCTCTACTCACTGACAGTCTTAGTTGAGGTGTCAATGGGTTGAGTTGCCATGGTTGAGGTCTGAATGATTTAATCACTTGCAAAAGTGAAAGGCTCTTCCATATGGATATCCTAAACAGATGCAGGAGTATCCACCTCAGTAATGGGTGACTGATGTGGGCTGGACGGAGGAGACTCAGGAGCACTCATATCTTATTGAAAAGTGGGAAAGAATAGAGAGTCATGGTACTCACTGAAACCTAGTCTTCATCAATAGAGAAGTCAAGGTTAGGAATAGGTTGGTTTAAGTCCAAAGGCTGGGGATGGTAACTATTCCCCAAAGGTTGATCACTTGAGTGTTGAGACTTAGAGTGAAGGCTTAAGGCATTTGGGCTTGTGAGCTTATCAGGCTGAGAAAGAGGAACCTCGGCACTGATCCATGAAGTAATGGGAGTGGTCTGCTCCTCAGGAGAAGTGGGAGCTCCAGTGTCCACTTCTTCCTGTGTGGGTGAGTATGTAGGGGCCTGCACATACTGAATAGTCTGAGTAGGGGTTCGTTTGTATTTTCTTTGGTAGGTGAGGGTGATTTGTGGCTGTTGAGGTGGTTGAGAGGTAGAAGGTGAACACTTGCTGGTGCTGCTAGGTTGTCACCTTGAGCAATGAGCTCTAACATTTTTGGCACTAGGGCTATTTCTACCCCATAGAAGCCAACAGTGGGCTTTCTGAAGATTTTAAAGATACCAGACTTCATCTGTCCCAGTTTAAGAATATTACATGTTCCCTTAAACTGTAAACCCAGTTCACAGTTAAGAATTTATTGAACATATCTAGGGAACATGTAGTACTCTAAGAAGTCCAATTTTGCAAGCAAATTTGTATAAACAAACTAAGTGTACTTGAACTTGACTCCCTGAACCATCCATTGAACAATGAAGAAGAGATCTTCATGAATCTGGTCTCATCCTCCATGTTTGTTTGATAAGTTATGGATAACCACATGGAGCAGGAATTTCCATTGGGATAAGACCTTCCCTTTCCTGAAGGTCTTGACAGAGAAGTCTCCCTCATAGCCCATCTGCGCAAGGGAGAGGTTGACAGCTTCTTTAGGGAAGAACACCTGACATTCTTCATCATCCAGCTGAAGATGCATGTTGATGATGGCCGGAGTGATGAAGACTGTTCTCCCCTGCACTGTGGCAGACAATGCCTTCTCCCTATCCATGACGACCTCTTGGTACGTCTTCCAAAATTCGAGCAGATGATCCTCATAGAGTGTAGGATCAATAGTAAGGGGGGTGAAGTAGTGGGATAGAGCTACGAAATGAAAAACCTTTGAGAAATGTGGATCTTTCTAAGAGTGTAACAGAGCAACTTTGTTGTGTTGCCTGTGTAACTGCATGGAGAAGTTTGGTTCATTTTTGCGATTAAGGTGGGCCATTTTGAGAGAGTTTAAGGATGAAGAAAGATAAGCAAAAGTAATTTCAGAGAGAAATTTTGGGGTTTAGGTTTGGAGGAAAGAGGACGATGATAGAAAGAGGGGGAAACCATTGGGTTTATAAGACAAAGTTAATGAAAAATGATAAACTTTGAAATCCGTAAGTTGGTCCCATCTCTGAAAAAGTAGTTTGCTTTTTGCTCAAAAAGTAGTTTTCTTGGAAAATAAAAAAGCTTCCAAAGGTAGATTATTTTCGGAAGTTTTAATGAAAAAGCTTCTAAAGCTAAAATGACTTCGGAAGAATTTTCAAAGAATTTTGAGAATTTTAGCTTTGGAAGAAAATCAAGACTTGAAAGTTTTGTTCAAATGAACAAAGCTTTCGAGAGTTTGATTTGCTTCGGAAGAATGTTGTCCTTTGAAAACATATAAGTGCCTAAGAAGAGTCTTAAGCTTCGGAAGATATTTCAGAAATTTCTTCCGAAGATAAATTATTTAGGCAGTTATTTGTTTTAAAGGCATAAGTTTCTTCCGAAGATAAAAGCATATCTTCCGAAGGATCAAAGATTTTCAGAATTCTAAGGAAAGTCTTCTCAAAGTTTTCATCCAAAGAAAACAAGAGCTTATGAAAGTGATGAACTAGACAACTTAGGACACACAAATTTTAAGAAATAATAAGAATTAATTTTAAGAAAAAGCTACTCAAAGTTTATCATCCCAATAGCTTATATAAGATATTTAAATATTTTTTCATCAAAAGCCTTTGTAAACAGATCAGCATATAGTTCATTTGTGCGAACTTTGACTAGTTTAATTTATCCTTTTTCAAAATTATCTCTAATTAAATGATACCTGATGTTGATGTGTTTTGTTCTTGAGTGCTGCACAGGATTCTCTGTGATAGAGATAGCACTATTGTTGTCTATGTGAATGGGAGTCTCCTTGAAGTTTAATCCATAGTCAGGCATCTGATTTTGAATCCATAGTACTTGAGCATAGCAGCTTGCAGCAACAATGTATTCAGCTTCAGCAGTTAATGCAGAGACACAAGATTGTTTCTTTAATTGCCATGAGATGACCCTTCCACCAAGAAACTGACATCCCCTAGATGTGGACTTTGCAGTCATGTTGCAACCACCATAATCACTATCTGTATAAGCATACAGATGGAAGTCAAAATTCTTAGGATACTAGAGACCAAGTGTTGAAGCACCTTTGAGGTATCTTAAAATTCTTTTGACAGTGATAAGGTGAGACATCTTAGGTTTGGCTTGATATCTTGCACAAATACATGTAGCAAATATAAAATCAGGCCTGCTAGTTGTAAGATACATAAGAGACCCAATCATAACCCTATAAAGGTGTTCATCCACACACTCCCCCTCAAGATCAGGTCTAAGGGAGTGGTTCCTTGCTATGGGTGTCTTAGCAATCTTACAATCAGTCATGTTGAATCTCTTAAGTATGTCTTGAACATACTTTGACTGAGTAATGAAGATACCTTCTTCAACTTGCTTCACTTGAATTCCCAAAAAGAAATTGAGTTCCCCCATGGCACTCATTTCAAATCTGTCCTTCATCAGCTTCTCAAAGTCTTTGCAAAGCTTTGGATTAGTTGAATCAAAGATGATGTCATCTACATATACTTGAACTAGCATTAAGTCATTTTCCTATTCTTTGATGAAGAGAGTTCCATCTACAGTACCCTTTTTGTATCCATGTTTGGAGAGATACTGAGATAGAGTTTCATACCACTTCCTGGGTGCCTGATGCAGCCCATAAAGAGCTTTGTCAAGCTTGCAAACATAATCAGGATGATCAGGTTCTATAAAACTAGGAGGTTGTTTGACATACACCTCTTCATCAATCACTCCATACAGAAAAGTACACTTGACATCAAGTTGATAGACCTTGAAGTTCTTGGATGCAGCAAATGACAAGAATATTCTAACAACTTCCAGTCTTGCCACAGGAGCAAAGGCATCAGTGTAGTCAGTTCCTTCTTCTTGTGTGTATCCTTGAACAACTAGTCTAGCTTTGTTTTTGATGACAATGCCTCTATCATCCTTCTTGTTCCTAAACACCCATTTAGTTCCAATAGTAGTCTTCCCATGAGGAAGTGGACAGAGGTTCCAAACTTTCTGTCTTTTGAATTGAAGTAGCTCCTCTTGCATAGATTCAACCCAACTTCCATCCTTTAGAGCCTCATCAATTTTCTTTGGCTCTATCATGGATAAGAAACAAGAGTGAAGACAAACATTTGCTTCATGAGTTTGTCTTCTTGTTCTTACCCCTGTGTCAACTTCTCCAATGATGTTTGTAGTAGGATGAGACTTGTGGATCCGTAGCTGAGGGATCACAACAAGTTACTGAGAGAGATCTAAATCAGAGAAATTTAGATTTGGCATTGATGTTTCTCCTACCACATCAACACATTTATCAAGAGAGACTTGATCCAATGAGTGTGTGACATCATTGATGCTGTCATCTATGGAGTTGTTGTCAGTATCAAGAAATTCTTGATCACTATCACCACCTCCATCATTTTCTTCTACATTTGAAGTATCCTTATCTGGTTGTGGAGCCTCTGAGCTAGAATTTGTAGGCATCCCAGATGTATCAGCTGAATTTGTCATTGTGGTGCTGATAGAAACCTCATTTGCAGAAGTAGTTACAACTAGAGCTGAAGATGTATTACTTGAAGTTCTTCTTAGCTCAAATCTTGGGTCAGGATCACCTGTAGGTAAAATTTCTGTAGATCCTTAAATAGTCTTACAAGATTTGTTAAAACAGTTGGTAACTAAATCAAGATCAAATAGCCAATCAGGACCAGAACC
>BJCM01213766.1:0-11520 GCA_018326385.1 Flaveria bidentis
GCTTGATGTGCTTGATGTGCTTGATGTGCTTGATGTGCTTGATGTGCTTGATGTGCTTGATGTGCTTGATGTGCTTGATGTGCTTGATGTGCTTGATGTGCTTGATGTGCTTGATGTGCTTGATGTGCTTGATGTGCTTGATGTGCTTGATGTGCTCTTTCTCCTTAAAAGGAAGAAGATATGGAGTGGCAAAGGTTTTGTTGAATGTTAAACTCCTTTAAATTTTTTAACTTAAGAAACTGAAAATCTCATACTTTAATTTCATCTCAACTAAACATACATATTTTAAACCAATTAATGATTAAATTTCCATTTCAAGACCACGATTTTACTAATACTTTTTCTTTTAGTTTTATTTTATAATTTAATTATTAAGAATTCCTAATTACTTATATATAAAAATCTTTTATACACAATTTTATAAAATTTTGGTCACACGGAGACATGTTCACTCAAAACCAACTGCATCACGCGGTGAATTTACTAGTTTCTTAAAAAGATCACTCCATATTTTCATCATTAACATATGAATCAACACATCATTAGCTTTTAAAAAATTCAATATTAATAATCAGTTTAGATTAAATTTTATAATTAAGTTTGAAGCAGACATCATCCTGATAAAATGATGTATTTCATAACATACATTATGGTTTTAAATCTTGTAAAACACAATAAAGTTGGTTTTATAGTAAAATGTGCGTGTTATACAATTAAAAAAATGAAGTCATGGGTTGATATAACTAGCCGAAACCAAAAAGAAATGAGTTAAAGAAATTAATTGTAGATGACTAAATTTCTTATAACGTGTAAAATAATTTATTTAACGCATTACTATTTATAAAATAATATTATGGTTATTGTCGTATGACCTAGAAAGCCACGAGTTTTAATCGTAAAAACATCTACCGGATACTTTTGCAGTGGATTTCCTCTTTATTATTTCAAAGAAATAGAGTGACTATCATAACTATAATTTTAAACATAAAACAGAAACCTAGTTTGTACAAGTGTAATAGGTGTAAAACCGAAAGTGGTGAGGTGGCAGTAACTAGAGGATGAAACTTGTTTATGTGTTGACCGACCACATTAACTTTAACTTTGAAATGTGAAGTTTCTTTTGATGACAAGCAGGTAAAAGTTTATTAAAATTTAGCAAGATGTTAGAAAAGAGAGTACATGAAACACACAGGGCCGGCTTAAGCGAGCATATATTTTATTAATTTAGTCGTGCCTTCAATCCAATTAACAATTATCATTTCTTTCTTTCGAGATATTATAAATTAATTTAAGAAACACAACTGTAATTTGTTCTATCAAAAATGGCAATTTCGAACATAGATTCACAACTATTGTTAAAAGATTAACTTACAAGTTATATAGTCCCTTGTTTAATGAATACGTTTTATTAGTGTTTGGATATTTACAAAGTCGTTCTTTGTTGTTTAGTGAATTAGATTTGAATTTATTGAATTTGTCTGTAACTCATTTGTTAATAAATATATTATAATAATTTTGTTTTGTAAACTTTTGCATTCGAATCTATCATATATAAATGTAATATCGACTATGAAGCATGAAAATAGTCATATAAAAAGGCAAAAGAAACAAAAAACAAGAAGTCAATATTGAAAAAACGGCTCTCTGCTCGAATTGCAATTAAAAAATATAACTCTGCCTACTATAAACATTTTAGTTTATGGTTTCGGCCCCCAACTCGAATAAAGAACAATGATTTATAATGTTAACTTTTGAAAGGACCTTGTTTTTTTTGTTCCCTTATGGCCTTCAAAATTATTGAAATGGCCCTGAAAACATATTACAAAACGAAATTAAAATCAGAAAACTCATTTCATTGTAAAATTTTAATATTTTTTTCTATTCTTCAGCCATAAGAAAATGATTGCTATAACGTCTTCCATTATTTAATCTTAGGCTGGAGTTTGTTTTGTTGAAGACATGAGAGTTATGAAAACCAAAGAGTAAAGAGAAGCATTGCATGACATGTTATTGTAGTGTGCAACTGTGCATCGCCTGTTATGTGGGCCTTTTTTGAGGTGTAATTTTGAAACATCTTCATATATCAACTTTACCCATGTTCCAGTGATTTGGTTGCAATTTAATAGTAAGTGGTCAGTATTATATTTTTGTAGCCCACAAAGAGTGGAGCGAAATGTATAAAGTAAAAGGAAATCAGTTTGGTTTAATGTATTAGCATGGATGAGAGAATTAGAGGAAAAGGAGAGAACACAAAATGTTGCCACCCTCTGCTTATTGAAAGCCTCCATTCCATTCTGTTACGTGTTGCTCATGTGGTATGCTCACACGATATCATCTCATTTACTTGGGTTTAATTAGACATCGGCATAAAACCAGTTTGGAAGTTTTTTTAGCCCCCTAAACCCAATTGACCCGAACCATTTCGGGCTCAAACCGGCCCAACGAACCATAATAATAGCTGTTGCAGATTCCATCTAGTTGTTTTTAGGGATTTTTTCATCGACTTAACCCGCCTACACTACTATAAATAAGTTGCGAGTGTTTTGATTGAATTATAACAATCAAAAATCTCTATACACTCTAAAAACTCAAAGATGCTCATTTTCTCTTCCCAACAATCAAAAACTCTCAAAAATGGCTTCTTCTAGTGCTTAATATTCGGTTCGCTGTAATGCATCTTCTTAAAATATGGTTGTTTGGTTTATCCCTACTAATAGAAACCCGGAGATTTGGTTTAACTTTGATTTGTGTGAGATGTCAATGAGTCCAAATAAGACTCGTTGCATGTTTAAAAGTATAAGTATATAATAAAATTACAAAATGTGAAATTCTAATTTTAGTTGTTGTGTAATCTTTATATGTTTTTTATTTATTTCATTTACATGTTTACAAGTTTAAGTATTTAAAAATATAGACCTATAGAAATTCTAATTAATTAAAAAACCGAACCGGTTTAGGAACCGGTCCAATTCAGTTTGGATAGTTTTGGGTTATATACGCCCGAAACCAGTTTACAACCCGAAGCGGTTTGGACCAAACAGATTTGCCCCCAACCAAAAAAAACCGGCCCGGTTCTCAAACGGAACCGATTTTTACAAAAAGAAAAGAAAAAGAAAAAAAGAACTAGTTTGTTCACCTCTAGCTTTAAGGGGAACTAGTTATCGCAACACGCGCGTTGCTGCGGGATCATCTTGACATGCTATGGAAGCAATTATAACAAATAAAACATCTACATGTTTTGAGTGTTGATTGCCAAAATAGTTTTAAACAGCACCATACATACATATACATAGGTTATGTCTTATATTAAACAACATCATAGACATAATATATAATTTATAAGGAAGTTTTAAACATTCAAAGCTATACAAATTGTGTATTTAATTATATAAAAGAAGTATATGAATGTAACATAAGTTAGGTATAGGATCTTTTATTTATGAATAACCGATTAAGTATGAAATATTTTTCAAATAATAATAGAAATTTTTATAAGTAAACGTTTGGTAACTAATTTATTTTAGTTTTTTCTTGTAATACAATAATGTAAACAAATTATTTAATGAAGCTTTTATGTTCATCAGTCAATCTTGTAATGCAATAATATATTGTCACACCCCAACCTTGACGGCAGAATCATCAAGATGTGAGCGTTAAGATTGTTCACAACCACATAACACTATATTTAAATGTAAATATTAAATTTATAAGTTTCAAAAGAAAGTACAATCATAAGTCTTAAAACATGAAATTGTTCCAAATAAAACATAACAAAACATAACCCTTTTATTCCATTAACTAGGTCCAAATCCTAGATTATTGCAAGCTTCATTTGATCACTTTAAACTTGGGCATTTCCTGAAACATGATAAAAATAAAAGGTCAACTAAAAAGCTGGTGAGTTTCCAAAGTTTTCATACATAATATAACAAGGTTACAAGTAGCAATTCATATCATAGGTAATAAGTTAGTAAGGTTATAGAACACATATCGTTACAACCAAACCTCGACTTGATTACAAGTATATATGATACGCTAAGTGTATTTGGTTCCCACGATGAACAAGCATACGTCATCAGGAGCCGACAATACCTCAGCTTTAGCACCAAATAGGCTTGTCAGGCCCAAAGATCTAAGACGTTGCCAGTCTAGCAATAGTTAATGATTGCAAACAAATATGTATCTCATATAATCACGTACAACACACAAATAACCATGATAAAATATAAAGATGAATTGCAAGTGCTTTACAAATTCAAACGTTTATAAGTGTATGATGTATAAGTATTATGTTTCACCCCAAAATGGTGTGAAAAACATAAAAAGGGGCAAGGAAACTCACATGTCAAATAAGTATATGATGAAGATTAATAAGATCAATAATAAATGTTGTTCCAAGATGTATCGTAACAAGGCACCTAGATAAATTTATACACCAGGTTAAAGTTAATATTAAGTTTAACACATTATTATGGACTAGGGTTCTAAATCGAATTTGAGGGTTTTTGTAAATACGAAATATACAATTTCATGCCTTTTAATAGAAAATATGTAATTAACCCATTTAAAATAACAAATAACGTTTACATATAAAACCTAAATAACCACTTAGAACAAACATAATTTAATCGATAGTGAATTAATGGTAGTGTTTAGACCAAAATTATTTTGCTGATTAAGATTTGAAATCCATTTTAATAGGAAAAAAACTTAAAATAACCTTTGTAAAAAGGTTTTATTAAAAATTATTTAATTATCTAAATTTTAATAAAAAATTACAGAAACTTATTTAGTGTTTATAAATATTTAAAGTTTACAAACATTTTTTATAATTATTAAAAATCTCCCATAATTAAATTAAGTCTTAAAAACCCTAAAAAACTAATTGAGGGAGCCCAGGTTCGAACCCGGGACCTCATAGTGAAAGGGTAGTGACTTAACAAGTGAACCAGGGCCTTGGCCTTGGTTTACTTTTGGTTTTCTATTCTTTTAAACCCGAATAAAAAGTTCCCCCAAATCACATTAACCCTAATTTCGAATGATTCCAAATTGAAACACCAATCGATGTTGTTAATCCAATTATGGTTAGGGCTTTCATTCCTTGACTAAAATCGAGTATATACATATGTTTAATTACCTGTGTTGTAGATTAATTTGATATGGACAGTGAAGAACAAGACGCGGCCACAATGGAATCTGATTGATATGCAAACGATGATGAAAACCAAATTAAACTCGTGGACAGCTTCTAGTGATGTTCTTGATGCAAAGCCCTATGTCAATTTCGATTTAAATCACACAGAAGGTGGGTTTCGACTATGTTGCAGCCTCGCGATGAAGGTGGTGATTAATTTCGATGTTTGCGCTTGTTTTAGGTGAAATTATATTGATTACAAGTTTAGTAATAGATAGATGATCGTGTAACACCCGGTTATTTTAAAAAAAGACAAGAAATGAAGAATAAAAGAAAGAAAAGCAATAAAGTCCAAGTGGAGGGACTAAAAGTGTCCAAAAGGAAAAAATCTTTGAAAAGTTGGTGTAAAGGTGGGCATGGCCGCCCACCCTCCCTTCACATCACTCTTTCACTTCGGTTTAGAGAGAGAGAAAGGAAGAGAGCAGAACTTCGGGTTTTGAAGAAGAAGAAGTCGAATTCAAGGTAAGAATTCGTGGTTTTTAAGTGTTTTTGACGGGTTTTATCCCGGTCATATGTTTATGTGCTTATGTGTTTGTGTATGTGCTCGGGTGTGTGTGTGTTTGGTGGTGTTTGTAGGTGCTTGAACTCAGTTGCAAAGGGTTAGAAAGGAAGAAACACCCAAGTTGCACCAGGTGAGTTCTAGACCCTGGTTTCTACTTGTTTTAAACATCTTTGGGGTTGAAAATGTATTAAAATGGTTTTACAAGTTTATGTATATTTACCCGTATGTATTATGCATGTTGAATGTTGGTTCTTGAGTGCTTATAGGTTGTTCATTTTTTGAATAGCCATGATAAGCTTAGAAGAGTTGGGTATGATGATTGGGATTGAAATCATACTAGAAACATGTTTCACAGAAGGTTCATGCGCCTAGATAAGGCTCATGCGCCTGGAAATGCCTTAGATGAATTTAAGTGTAACTCATGCGCCAAAACAGTAGCCCATGCGCCTGAAATTGCTTTAGAAATATTTAAGTATAGCCCATGCGCCCAAGTAGCCCATACGCCTAAGTGTTCATACGCCTAAATAGTGTCCATGCGCCTAAATAGTTCATGCGCCTAAGTGTTAAAATGGTCAAGTGTTGGCTGATGCGCCTACATAGTGATGAAGCGCCCAAACAGGGCTCATGCGCCTAAATAATGTCAAAGCGCCTAACACTTCGAATTTATTACAGAATTTTTGGGAGTCTGTGCTTTTAGGGTTTTTGACCGAGGTTGACTAGGGCTTATTAATGATGGGTTTCATGCATGATTATGATTGCTTATGATTGTTCCATATTATTATTATTTCTATTATTATT
Source organism: Flaveria bidentis (assembly GCA_018326385.1). Classification (NCBI taxonomy): domain Eukaryota; kingdom Viridiplantae; phylum Streptophyta; class Magnoliopsida; order Asterales; family Asteraceae; genus Flaveria; species Flaveria bidentis. Next base: position 6,495 of record BJCM01213766.1, read on the forward strand.
ATTACTTATAGAATGTGACTTTACGTGGTATGTTTAATATCGTAATGTAAAGTATATTGTAATAATAAAGAGAAAGAGCAATAAAGAAAAGAAGAGGAACATTAATAAAATGTTAACAAGTCTTGCAATCTTATAGGAGGGACACGACCGTGTTGTCGTTAGCTCAACTGTGTTGCGGGTTAGCTACCCTATTAGGCACACAGGGCCAGTCTTGGAGATTGGGAGGACCTCTGTAGCGTACCCTGGGTGATTGGGTCGGCCTTGTATACAGTACACAAAACCCTTTCAAGGGATACAGTTGACCCTTTCGAGGGATATAGTTGACCCTTTCGAGGGATATAAATGGCCCATCACCCGTTTTCCATCGCGCATACAGTTTGGGTATTGCTCATTGGTCCATACAGACAATGAAAGATAAAGATAAAAGATTACAGAACATACAAGGCATAATGTAAAAAGAACGAACAGTATTTGTTCATATAGTTAATGTGTGCTCGCATATACAGTACAGAGTTGTATTTTACAGAAAAGAGTATTTTCATATACAACATACAGAAAGTATTTTATTACTTTTAAAACTAGAGCTCACTCAGCAACACTGACTTTTATACATTTTTAGTTGGCAGGTAATTATTGCTAAGGATGGCACGAGGTGGAAGCTACTCGGCAGGGAAAGACTGACATCCATTCGTATTTTATGTTGTTGTTGTTTTGTAATGCACTAAAACAATTCTTTTGTAATCAGTTAAACGATGATGTATTGCTCAACAACAGTGGTTTAAATGAAATGGATGGTTTTTGATAAATTATTTCCGCTACTTTAGTTTGTATAATTGTAATGTTTAATGATTAAACTGCTATGATTGACCAACTGTGAGGTTTCCGGGAACGGGGCCTTACAAGTTGGTATCAGAGCCAAAGTTTAAGAGAATTGGGTTAAATAAAAATTTTAACCTAAACTTAAACTGAAATTGAGACAAATGGAGGGATGTCAGCCCGAGTAACTACGTGCCATCAGGTATGTCTTTCTTAATATTAACCGGTACTATGTGCGCATGCTATTTGACTTATGTGCTCTTAGTAGATTTAGATACTGATTAAGTCAGGATAGGAAATGCTTGGGGTATGAAGAGTAAAGTAAGTGGGTAATCACGACTGGCCACTGTAATTAGGGACTTACTATACTTGACATAAACTGAGCTATTACCTTGAATGACCGCATTAGTGTTTGAATTTTATAGTGTGTTAGAAGATGGCTGGCGGTAGATCTTCGAAAGCCTCTCGTTGTGGAGGTCACGGTGCTGCTCCGCGACCTAAGAGAGGGAGACCTAGAGTCCAGAAGGTGGTTCATGAGGGACCAGAGACCCCTCATCCGGAGGGTGGCGACGGGAGCGAAAATCTGAGAGCCTCAGTAAAGGAGGCTGTTGTGGAAGAAGTTCATCAAGTCATGCAGACGATCTTTCCGCCTGTAGTGACCGAAGTTATCAAGGCAGTACGGGAAGGGGATAGAAAGGCGAGGAACAGGTCCTCAGGAGAACGAGAGCAACCGGAGCCGGAAATGGTTCTCTCTGATGATGAAGAGGAGGAAGAAGAGCTTGCGTCGGAGGCGGCACGAGGCTGTAACTACGGGGAATTTATGAGATGCAAGCCCCCTACCTTCGATGGAAACGGCACTACGGCTGCTGCTCATCGGTGGGTGAGGGAAATGGAGGCTGTTCTCGATATCAATGAATGCCGTGAGGATCAGATGGTGAAATTCGCCACCCACTCTTTTGCGGACTCGGCTTTGTGTTGGTGGGACAATATTGTCCAAGCCGAGGGTAGCAGGGCCATTGGGAGAATGAGATGGCCTAAATTGAAGAAGCTAGTGATTGAGGAATTCTGTCCCCACAGAGAGATGGATAAGGTAGAAAGAGAGTTCCTGCAGCTGGAGGCGGGAATGATGACACACCAGCAGTACACCACAAAATTCAATGAAATGGCATGGCTAGTGCCCAATCAAGTGACACCACTGTCACGAAAGATTAAGAGATACATCCAGGGGCTGCCGGCAGATATCCGTAGGCATATGATCGTCGCCCGGCCGAGCACTTTTAGGTCGGCGGTTGATTTGGCTGGTAGATTATATGATGAGCACGAGGTGGTGGTGGCTGAGGTGAAGAAGACGAGTGGGGATGGAAGGAACTGGAATGGGAAACAGTTTGGACGTGGTGGAGCCGCTCCAAACAATAAGGTGGCGAAGGTGGGTGACCGACGTGTGGTCACAGCTGGTTTAGGGTGGAAGAAGTGTGGCAAATGTGGAAGGGAGCATACTGGTGAGTTCAGGATGGGGATGAACGTATGCCTCAGGTGTGGCCAGCCTGGCCACATCGCTAAAGATTGTAAGAAGCCAAGGGCGGAGAGCTCTGGAGCGGAGAAGAAGAAGCCGGAGGAGGGAGGGCAGAGGGCAAGTGCTAGAGCTTACACCATGACCCGGGAGGAAGCCAGAGCTGATCCTGATATTGTGTTAGGTATGTATCTAATAAACCAAATTTATGCCTCTGTATTATTTGATTCCGGTGCTAGCAGGAGTTTTATTTCCATTACTTTCTGTGCTAAGTTGCCTGCTAGTAGTAGAAAGATTAGTGAACCATTCGATGTAGAAACTGCTATTGGTAAGTCCACTAGAATTACTGATGTGATAGAGGACAGTGCCATAGAACTAGAAGGTCATAGGTTTGCTACTAGGTTACACGTGATACCCCTAGGTGGATTTGATGTAGTACTAGGGATGGACTGGTTAGAAACCTATGAAGCAAACATCGTATGTCACAAGAAGATGATCCGATTAGTTGTGCCCGATAAGAGTTTGGTTATGATTCATGGAGATCGCGTTACTACGATCCCGAAGATGATTTCAATGGCGGTGGTGGGGAAGTGCATGAGACGTGGATGTAGTGCCTACTTGGCGTATGAAAAAGATGTGGATGCGTCGGTACCACAATTATCTAAAGTACCAGTAGTGTGCGACTTTCCGGGCGTATTCCCGGAAGACTTACCCGTCGTGCCACCGGATCGCGAGATTGAGTTCCAAATTGATTTGGTACCCGGTTCTCAACCCGTTGCCAAAGCACCATATCGATTAGGAATTCATTAGACCGAGTATTTCTCCCTGGGGTGCTCCTGTCTTATTTGTGAAGAAGAAAGACGGTAGCATGAGGATGTGCATCGACTACCGTGAGCTTAACAAACTGACGGTGAAGAACCGATACCCCTTACCAAGGATTGATGATTTGTTTGATCAGCTTCAGGGTGCCAGTTGGTTTTCAAGGATAGATCTTCGATCTGGTTACCATCAGCTGAAGGTGAAGGAGCAGGATATCCCTAAAACAGCTTTTTGCACGCGCTACGGTCACTATGAGTTCCTAGTTATGTCGTTTGGTTTGACCAATGCGCCAGCTGCTTTTATGGATTTGATGAACTAAGTGTGTCGACCAATGTTGGATAGATCAGTGATTGTGTTTATTGATGATATTCTAATCTACTCGAAGAGCGAAGAAGAGCATGCCGGTCACGTTCGGGAGGTGTTGGAGACCTTAAGAAGGGAGAAGTTGTATGCTAAATTCTCCAAGTGCGCGTTTTGGTTGCGAAGTTCAATTCTTAGGCCACGTGGTAAATCCCGAGGGGATTATGGTAGACCCCGCTAAGGTGGAGGCCGTGATGCAATGGAAGTCTCCAACGACGCCATCCGAAATTCATGGTTTCTTGGGGTTGGCGGGTTATTACCGAAGGTTCATTCAGGACTTCTCCAAGATAGCCTCCCCGTTGACTAAGTTGACCCGTAAGGATGTGAGGTTCATGTGGGGGTCAAGAGCAAGAAAGGGCTTTTGAGGAGTTAAAGGCAAGACTGACCCAAGCCCTTGTCTTGTCATTACCCGAAGGAAGCGAGGATTTGGTGGTCTATTCAGATGCTTCCTACTCGGGGTTGGGTTGTGTGTTGATGCAGCGAGGTAAGGTGATAGCCTACGCATCCCGACAATTGAAAGTGCATGAGGTTAACTATCCTACTCATGACCTGGAGTTAGCATCAGTGGTCTTTGCACTAAAGATTTGGAGGCACTATCTGTACGGGACGAAGTGCACCATTTTCACTGACCACAAGAGCTTGCAGTACTTCCTCGAGCAGAAGGATCTGAACATGAGGCAGAGACGATGGTTGGAGCTTATAAAGGATTATGATTGTGAGATCCATTACCATCCGGGCAAAGCCAACGTGCTGGTTGATGCCCTTAGCCGAAAGGAGAGGCCCGAGCCGATTCGGGTGAAAGCATACCAACTGATCATGACCTCTGATGTAATGAAACAAGTCAAGGAGTTTCAAGATGAGGCACTAAAAGAAGATCATCTTAACTCGGAAAGAATGAGAGGTCTGGTTGGGGAATTGGATGAAAACACACTTGGTGTTAAAACTCGATTTGGACGGGTGTGGATTCCTCGTTTCGAGGATCTACGTGTGAGGATTATGGATGAATCTCACAAGACTCGATACTCCATTCATCCTGGTGCCACAAAAATGTATCAAGATATGAAGAAAAATTATTGGTGGCCGGGTATGAAGCGTGATGTGGTGGAGTATGTGAGTAAGTGCCTTACTTGCTTACAGGTGAAGGCCGAACATCAGAAGCCATATGGAAAGATCCAAACTTTGGATATACTGGAATGGAAGTGGGACCACATCACCATGGATTTCATTACGAAGATGCCATGTACTCCGAAGGGGTACGATGCCATATGGGTGATTGTTGACCGTTTGACGAAGAGTGCTCACTTCCTACCGATCTGCGAGACATATTAATCGGAGAGGTTGGCGGATCTATTCATCAAGGAAATTGTAACTCGTCATGGTGTGCTGGTGTCTATTGTGTCTGATCGTGACACCCGGTTTACATCCAAATTCTGGAAGAAATTCCACGATGCCATGGGAACGAGGTTACATATTAGCACGGCTTATCATCCCCAAACTGATGGTCAGTCAGAAAGGACCATT
>BJCM01213768.1:0-12139 GCA_018326385.1 Flaveria bidentis
CTCAAGAACATCATAATCTTCATCAAATCCCGTTTTTAGCAGCTCTTTTGAAGGCAGTTTACAAATCCGTTTTTCAGCAGCTTGAAAGGTAGTTTTCTTGCTCATGTTTGGTTGTTATATCTTGTTGATAGCTTGTTCAAACACATATGAATGATCCTTTGTTCTTGGGTTTGTTATTACAATGAAAAGGACCTTAATTTTTCAGATTATGAATCATATTATTAGGGCTTTTATCCGCTGCGTTTTCATGTTTAAAATGGTTAAACAACTTTGATTTTGGTCAATCAAACCCATCAAAAATGACTTCGGAAGAATTTCCCAAGGATTTTGAGAATTTTGCCTTCGGAAGAAAATTAAGACTTGAAAGTTTGTTCAAGGGAACAAAGCTTCTGAGAATTAATTTGCTTCGAAAGAAAGTTGTCCTTGAAAACATATAAGTACCTAAGCTTCAGAAGATATTTCAGAAAATTCATCCGAAGGAAAAATTACTTGGACAATTATCTGTTTTAAAGACATAAGTTTCTTCCGAAGGTAAAAACATATCTTCCAAAGGATCAAAATTTTCAGAGTTCTAAGGAAAGTCCTCAAAAAGTTTTCGTCCATAGAAAACATGAGTTTATGAAGGTGATCAACTAGACAACTTAGGACACCTTGATTTTAAGAAATAATAAGAATTATTTTAATAAAAACCTACTCAAAGTTTATCATCCCAATAGCTGATATTAGGACACATTGATCTTAGAATCCTTTTGATAATGATAAGGTGAGACATCTTATGGTTGGCTTGGTATCTTGCACAAATACATGTAACAAATATGATATTAGACCTGCTAGTTGAAAGATACATAAGAGACCCAACCATATCCCTATATAAGTGTTCATCTACTCACTCCCCCTCAAGATTAGGTCCAAGGGAGTGGTTTCTAGCTATGGGTGTCTTAGAAATCTTACAGTTAGTCATGTTGAACCTTTTGAGTATGTCTTGAACATACTTTGACTGACTAAAGAAGATGCCATCTTCAATTTGCTTCACTTGAATTCCCAGAAAGAAATTGAGTTCCCCCATGGCACTCATTTGAAATATGTCCTTCATTAGCATCTTAAAGTCTTTGCAGAGCTTTGGATTAGTTGATCCAAACATGATGTCATCCACATACACTTGAACTAGCATTTTGTTATTTCCCTGTCATTTGATGAAGAGAGTTCCATCTATAGTACCTCTTCTGTAACCATGCTTGTAGAGATATTGAGACAGAGTCTCATACCATTTCCTGGGTGCCTGATGCAGCCCATAAAAAGCCTTATCAAGCTTGCAGACATAATCATGATGATCAAGATCTGCAAAACCAAGTGGATGTTTGACATATACCTCTTCATCAATCACCCCATAAAGAAAAGCATACTTGACATCAAGTTGATAGACTTTGAAATTCTTAGATGCAGCAAATGCCAAGAATATCCTTATAGCTTCGTGTCTTGCTACAAGAGCAAAGACATCAGCGTACTTAATTCCTTCTTCATGTGTGTATCTTTGAACAACTAGTCTAGCTTTATTTTTGATGACAATGCCTCTATCATCCTTCTTATTCCTAAACACCCATTTGGTTCCAATGGTAGTCTTCCTATAAGGAAGAGGACAAATGTTCCATTTGGGTCACAGCAAGTTATTGAGAGCGATCTAAATTAGAGAAATTTAGATCTGGAATTGATGTATCTCCCACTACATCAGCACACTTATTAAGAGAGACTTGAATCAATGAGTGTGTGACATCATTGATGTTGTCATCTATGGACTGGTTATCAGTATCAAGAAATTCCTGATTACTGTCACCACCACCAAATTTGTTTTCTGCATTTGAAGAATCTTGATCTGGTTGTAGAGTCTCTAAGCTAGAATTTGAAGGCATCTCAGATGTATCAACTGAATTTGTCATCGTGGTGCTGATAGAAACCTCATTTGCAGAAGTAGTTACAACTAGAGTGGAAGATGTATGGTTTGAAGGTCTTCTAAGCTCAAATCTTGGATCAGGATCACCTGTGGGTAAGATATCTGTAGATCTTGAAACATTCACACAATATTTGTTATTAAAGTAATTTGTAACTAAATCAAGATCAAACAACCAATCAGGACTAGAACCAGCCACATAGGGTGTGTGTTCATTAAAAGTCACATTGGCTGACTCCTCAACAATTCTAGTTCCGAGATTGTATACTATATGCATTAGCTTGAGAAGAGTATCCAATGAAGTGTCCATCGTCTGCTTTCTTAGCAAATTTGGCAATTTGATCTTTGGTATTCAAGATAGTGCAAGGATATCCAAATGACCTGAGAAAACCAATTAAAGGTTTCCTCTGGTGCCAAAGTTCATAAGAAGTCTTGTGATGAGTCTTAACCACTAAAACATTGTTCTGCACATAGGAGGCAGTGTTGTCTGCCTCAGCCCAAAAGGTGATGGGCAGCTTAGAGTCAGACAACATGGTTCTTGCAGCTTCAATCAGTATCCTGTTTCTCCTCTCAGCAATACCATTTTGCTGAGGAGTCCTGGGAGCACTGTATTGTCTTATAATACCTTTTTCATTACAAAATGTGTCAAGGATTTGGTTCTTGAATTCAGTTCCCTCATCATATCTTATGGTTTTGACCTTGTGATCAGATTGATTCTCAATCATTAGGATGAAATTCTTCAGAATCTTAGGGACGTTTGGTTTGTGGAATTTGTTGGAATTGGAATTGGAATTAGAATTTGAATTGGAATTCAAATGAATTGTATTTGGAATTCAATATTTTCCATAGATTTGGAATTCAAAGGAATTAGAATCCATTGATGGAATTTAAATTCCCAATGCATTTTAGTCACAAACCACTTATACCATCGACCAACGTCGCCGTCTCAATAACCACCCACTACATACTATAGACCACCGTCGTCTTCACCGCCGACAATCAACTACAACCACCAACCGCGCCCGTTTTGAAAACCGAACTTACTATAGACCACCGTCGTCGAGACACAATTGGCTGCGGTCAGGGTAAACAATGGGTGGCGGTCGTTGGAGACGTGGTTGTGTGGCATCAGCCGAGCTCGAGGCCGGTTCTCTAACATCGACGAGTGATTGTCGGCGGTTGGGGGTAGGAACGGTCAGTGCCCGTCAGCGGTAGGGATGGTGGCGGTCGAGGTCGGCGGTCGGGGGTCGGCGGTCGTAGTTGGAAGTAGCCGTTAGAGGGCAATAACATTGGTTGGCGGTCGGTTGGTGTGGGCGGGGTGGTAGGCGGCATTCAAGGGCGACGGTGGGGGATTGCAACGGTCAGGGTCGGCAGGGACGACAACGGTCGGGGTCGGTGGGGGACGGCGGTGCTCTACGATCGATGGTCGGGTTCGGCGTTCGACAGTCGGGGTCGACGGGGGACGGTGGCGGTCTGGGTAGGCGGGGGACGACAGTGCTCGGTGGTCGACGGTATGGGTCGTCGGTAGTATCGCTTAGCGGTGGGCGGGGTGGTAAGTGGTGGTTAGTGGTGGAGACATGGTCGGTGGAATTTGAAATCCTAGAATATTTGGAAGTATTTTGAAATCCTTCATTGGAATGAATTTGAGAGAATTAATTCCAATTCCAATTCCAATTCCTTTATCAACCAAACTCGTGTAAAATGGAATTCAAATTACAATTCCAACGAATTCTTACCAACCAAACACAATGGTCAATGGAATTCAGATTCAAATTTTCTTGAATTCCATTGAAATCCCGCATACTAAACCCCTCTTAGGACTCTCATCATTAGTTCTATGGAAGAAAACCCAAGTGAATCATGTTGAAGGATCGTTTAATGTCACTTAACAATTTGTTTTTCTCTCAAACTCACTTGAACTACACTCGGATGAAGGTAGAGTCTATAATAGTTTATCACAATATAATAAGTAGTAAATAACACAAGAAGTAATTTTTCAAGGTATTTGCATATATTGCTTCTCAACTCAAATGTTCCAGGACTCTTACAAGCATATGTTATGACTTACAATGAGAAACTATATATAATACTACCTACATCCGAATATACTTGGATACTAGTTGGGATCCTATAACTAAAGCAAATACTACAAAGTTATAGTTTAAGGTATCTCAGATAAAATCTAATCTGAGATATGGTAGTCAGGACATCTACCTGACATACCTTTTGTCACCAACTAAAGTTGGTAACTTGTACTATCATAAATGGTGAATAGTGGAATAAAGTATGGTCAACTACATGGCTCTTTGAGAAAGTGCCATGTAGTATCAGAGGTCAGCAGCGGAGTGTCAAAGACCATACTTATGTCCACTGGTTCATAGCAGTGTCTTCCAAAGGTTAAATGGCTTGAGAAGACAAGTACATCCAAAGCCACTTATACTTCAGAAGAGGCTACTTCTTCTGAGGCTTGAGGACTTCTTCTTTTCTTCATACTTTGGAAGTAGTCCTTTGATATATTCTTCTTGGACTTGATATTCGGAAATTTCTTTGACTTTGGAAGTTGATTTTGTCTTTGGAAGTTGATCTTTCACTTTGTCTTCGGAAGAACTCTACTACCTTCGGAAGTTCCACACTTGGCTTCGGAAGCCTTTGTAAGTAGCACTAGAATTTGTCTAAGTGATTTGGTTTTGGTTGCACCAGCCTTCTTCTTGATCCAACAAACTCCCCCTAGGCTGATGCTACCAAAACCTCACTTGTTTATGCTCCTCAAAACTTTCAGCACCAAGGATAGTAGAAATTTGTCAGTTTACCTGTTCTTTCCTCATGTGGTGCTTAGAAATTTATCCTTAGTTGATAGGAACTCCAGTCTGTCACCCTGAATGATATGTACCCTTTGTTGTGGCCCTCTGAAAAGAGTTAGTTGATGGGAGCTATAATCATATTCCCATCTAACTATAGGTTCTAATTTAGGACCTTGCACCATCTGTAGAAAGGATATGGCCTTGGTATGAGGTCTTTCCTTGTCTTCCTTTCTTCTCAACTTTAACTCTTCTTTAGTTTTGGCTTTTGCAGTTAACTCAACAAGATGAAGACTACTGAGATGATTTCTTATTAGAGCAGCAATTTCAGAGATGGAGGGGTTAGAGAATGCTTTCTCTGCTAACTCAGCAATATCAAACCTGCTAGTGTGTAGCAAAGAGGTGGCATTTAGTCTATTGACTTCGTCATTCTCTCTTTCCACAACAAAGTTGTGAGTAGCTTCATCGAACCTCCACTGGAGTATTTTCTTTCTAGGCACAAGAGACTGACTAGGAATCTTGTCCTCTTTCTTTGTATCTAGCAGAGTCAGTAGCTTTCTTCTTATTCTTTTCTCTTCATCATTCAATGAGTCTGAGTTGAGGCCTAGAAGTCTTGCAGCATGGTCTATGTTCCTCTGGGTAGATGGAGAAATTGATCTCTAGTGAGGGAACTTGAAGTTCCATCAACATAGGTAATGTTGACACAGTCTTCCTCACAAGAGATGTCGGTCAAAGTTATGCAGTTGGTGAGCTTTGTCTTGATTGCCTTGAACTCTTCGAGGGAGAGATGTTTTGAAGGCTGAGGGGATGATTTGGAAGGTTGTTGGGTAGGATGAGTTGTAGAGGTTCGGGTGAGTGTTTTAGGTTGAAGGATGGGTAGTTTTGGTGGTTGAGGAGATGGAGTGGGTGAGGGTAAAGGTGTGGGTTCAGGGGTGAAAGGTTTAGTTTTGATGGTGAATGGAGAGGAAATTGGTTCAGGTTGGGGTTGAGTGGCTAGTGTGAAGGTCATCCCCTATACCCTTCTTTATATCTCCCTTTTTTTGCCTAAACGAATGCAGCCTTGATTTCACTAATAATCCGTTGGAGTGTCCTTTCAGACATGGGACCCACCTTCCTTCCAGAGAAGCCGCAAGCCCGGAGATAGTCTTTCATTCAGGCTTTATCACCGGTCTTCTTGGTTGCACTGACCCTTGCTTCTTCTTCCTTCTTCTTTTTCACCTTAAACTTTTCTCTTGCAACTCTTTTTCTCTCTTTCTCCATTTGATCATGCTCTTTGTTGAAGAGCCAAAGGATCGTTTCATCATTATGTGGAGATAGCTCTTGAAGAGAGAAGCCTCTAGAGATCAGGAAATCTATCATTTCCCTCCTGAGTTGCATGTCAGCTTCCATTTGTTCCTTTTCCTTTTCTTCCTATGAGGCCAACCTTGTTGCCTGCTTCTGCAGCCTAGTTGCCTTTTCTAGTTCCACCAACTCCTCTAATGATAGTAGGAGTGTTTCTTCATAGGCAGCTCCAAGCTGAATGAGCTGGTCAATGATCTTCTCTCTTCTTTTGTTGTTGATAGCCTTCTGGTTGGCTGCAGCTGCTTTTGTACTGTCAGCTCACAGTTTCCCAGTTGGAAGTCTTCCTTTTCTTTTCAGCTTTTCAATCTTCTCCTCTTCCTCAAGCTTTTCCATAGTCATTTTCTACTTTCATTTGTTATCCTTTGAAAAGCTTGACTTTGGTGGTTCTTGGAGAGTGGATTCTGATTGTGAGAGAGGCAAATAGGGTGTCTGAACAAGATGTTGATCAAGAAAGTCCTCACTATTCACCTCAGATGATAGTTCCAGAATTGCATCTATGATGATTAGTTCCTCGGACAAAGAGAGTAGTCCTTCCACAGCTTCCATTTCAGCTTTGTAAGATTTAGGTTCTTCTTCCAAGGCTTTAACTTCAACTTTGGAAGTTTGAGGAGGTGAAGATTCTGTCCCAACTGTTTCAGTTGCTGGGCCATCAGTCCTTATTTCCCCTTCAAATTGAATCTCAAGTTCCATTTGGACCTTAGTTTGACCAACTTCTTCCACAGTAGTAGAAGGTGCACTTAGCCTCCGAAGCTCGTCTGCTCCAAAGTACATCATGGCAGCATCAGGACTTGGCTGATCAATAGAGGATCTCAACAGAAACTTGGATAAAAGTCTGTAGAGATCTCTGAGCATCCTTGGGTTGATTTGAAGTACAACTTGGGATGGCTCAGACGAAGTTGTAAATGGAGCCGAAAGTTTTGAAGTTGAAGTTTGGCTCTATGGGTCCTTAAGTGTTTGTATCTAAACACTCTCCTATTTTTGGTAGCATCATCTTCAGAGCTAGATGAGCCGGAGGAAGAGGTCAAGGAGACCTGAATAGGTATGTGCCTAATAAATCTCTTAATCTATTTCTTAGCTAGTTGAGCCTTAAGAGTGTCAATCTCAAGTTGCTGAGTGGCAGACCTTTCTTCTAAAGTCCTAACTTGGATTCAAGTTTTGAGACTTTAAATAGTAGGTCTTTTATGAGGAGTTGCATGCTTCCCTCATCTTCTTTTGAAGAATCACAAGGAGATGAGGTAACATACCTAGTATATTCAGCCTCACCACCAGATGTGGTTTCTTGGCACCTTGGTTTCCCCTGCTTAATGATGTCTCTTTCAAAGTCATCAAGACGCACGATTGCCGTAGATTCAGTTATAGAGATGTTACCACTGTCCATAAGGATTATTGAGGCACCTTTGTAGTGGCAGCTAAATCTGCATGAGTCCCCTCCACGTCAGTGGGACTCACCTCAGTATTGGGTTACTAATGGGGGCTAGAGATAAGAGGTATCACTAGGCTCTGTTGATCTTGGAGAGGGTGTTGTAGATCAACTTTATTGCCATGGAGGGATGTTATCTGTTCATCAGTTTTGAAGAGAAGGTCAGTGAAAGATAAGGAGGTTAAGACTACTAACCCGGGATCTTGGTCAATGTTTACGACATTGAGCCTCTAGTGGGGTTGTCCCTTGTTGGGTGCTTAGAATAGTATAAATATTCATCATGAGGATTGTTGTCTTGAGTTTTAGGCTTATGGGTTTGAGACTGAGGAGACTCAAAACCCAAATTGAGGTCAAATGAGAAGAATGGTGAGACCTTAGACTGAGTGGGAGCCCATTGTTCCACTCTAGTCTTTTTGGATTGAACAGGAAGAGCTTGTTCAATCCGAGTAGATTGAACAAGGGTTCATTTGGGGCGTCTATTGTATGTGATGATGATGGGGTGAGAAGGTAGTGTAGGCATTATGGGGGCAGTTGCTAGTGTGGGTTCATCACCTGTGGGGTGTATTGGGATGTCACGAGGAGCTATATGCTCAGTCATACCTGGAAGTAGAGAAGTGCACCTTCTAGTGATGTTGGTGGAAACCTTCTTCAATGTTTGGAAGATGGTAGGCCTCATTTGACAGAAAGTTATAGCAGCTGCACAGACAAGCTGACTCTGGTCTAGCTCACAGTTGATGATGTGCTAAAGAAATCTGGGATACATGAAGAATGTTTCCCTCTGGAGATTTCAAATATGATTGGTCTGCACAAATCCTAAGTACTTGAAGCGGAGACCTCTCACCAATCCATTAACTAAGCATCCTAGTTCATATAAGATTTGATCCCATCCCCTAGATTTCTTTGATAGACAGTGGAAGACAACGTGCAGGAGGAACATTCAGTTGTAGGAGAAGTTGAATTTGTAGACAGTCGACCTGCTCACGTCTCTACCATATCCCATGAGGATGTATGTGTTGTCTAAATCTGTTTTGGGGAACTCTGTAGTAGCACCTTCATCATGAAGCTCAAGATGCTCCCTGATGAGTTGTTTAGTGATAACCAAGTCTTGTCCACAAATGCAGGATCTTATCACACGAATCCCATTTAAGGTTTCGACTTTACCATTGTCCCAAAATTCAGCTATTTGATTCGAGTAAACAGTGGGATTAACGGTAAGGGCTGTGTAATAAGATGATTGGGTAAGAAAGGGGATGAATTATGAGAAGTCAGCATCTCTTGAAGAATCTAGAAATGCGACTTGGTAGTTTTGAGGGTTGAGTGCCATTTGAGAAAGGTGAATGAGGATGAATTTGAGCTTGGGTAAAATTAGAGTGAAGGAAACTTTTAGGACAGTAAAATTTAGGTAAGAAGATGAAAGTGAATAGTCAGGATTATTTAAAAGAGGGTGGAATAGCAGTAATGGGGGTTAGGATAAGGTGATGTGATGTTTTAGTGGACGAAATGACAGTGGTGGTAAGGTTTAATTAAGTTAAATAATCCGACATCATTAACAAAATATTTGCTTTTTACAGTGTGGGGCCCAAGAGATTTCCATTACACAGTAAAATCTCTCTTCTGATATAAAACATTTCCGAAGGTAATTTGTCTTCCGAAGGCAACTCTTACTTCCGAAGCAATAACTTTGCTTCCGAAGGTAATGATTGCTTTTTGAATGGAGAGATTGTATAAGCTTCAGAAGTAGATCTGATATTAAATCAATCGCTTCTTCCAAGACTAAAAACTCTTCCGAGAAGAAAATTATCCTTGAAGAAATTTTGCTTCAGAAGATATGAAAATAACTTCTGAGGGTTAACTTCTCTTCAGAAGAAATTTGTACTTTGAAAATTTCAGAGAGATCTTTTTGTAACAGGGCTTAGATTGTATTGACATAAGACATTACACATTAAAAGGTTTTCAAAAGAGGTAATCTAATCAATTTTTATCAACCTAATAGCTGTTATAAGATACTTAAATCTTTTTTCATCAAAATCTTTGGTGAACAGGTCAGTATATTGTTCATTTGAATCAACTTTGATTAGTTTAATCAGATTTTTCTCATGAATATCTTTAATGAAATGGTACCTGATATCAATATGCTTTGTCTTGGAGTGCTTCACCGGATTTTCAGTGATGCATATAGCACTGTTGTTGTCAATTTGAATAGGAGTACTCATAAAGTTGAATCCATTGTCTAACATCTGATTCTAAATCCACAGCAGCTGAGCACAACAACTGGCAGCAGCAATGTATTCAACTTTAGCAGTTGATGTAGATACACAAGATTGTTTCTTGCATTGCCATGAGATTATCCATCCACCAAGAAATTGACATCCTCCTGATGTTGATTTCTTGTAAATGTTGCAGCCACTATAGTCACTGTCAGAGTATCCATAGAGATTGAAATCTTTGTTCCTAGGATACCAGAGACCTAGTTCAGGTGCTCCTTTGAGGTATTTGAGGATTCTCTTGGCAGTAGCTAGGTGACACACTTTCGGAGCAGCCTGATATCTTGCACAGATGCAAGTGGCAAACATTATATCTGGTTTACTAGCTCTGAGATAAATCAGAGAACCAATAATTGTCTTATACTAATGTTGATCAGTATCCTCCCCCTTAAGGTCAGGACAAAGATTATGGTTTTTGGGTATGGGTGTCTTGGCAGACTTACAATCTTTCATCTCAAATCTCTTTAAGATTTTATTAACATACATAGATTGATTGATGAAGAACCCTTCCTTCATTTGCTTTACCTTAATTCCAAGGAAAAAGTCCATTTTCCCATGGAACTTATCTCAAACTTTTTCTTCATAATGCTTTCAAAATCCTTACATATTTGATCATTTGAGGAACCAAATATGATGTCATCAACATAGACTTGAATATGCAAAATGTCCTTTCTAGATTTCTAATGATGAGAGTCTTGTCAATGGTACCTCTGGTGTAACCATTCTTTAGAAGAAATTAAGACAGAGTCTCATACCATAGCCTAGGTGCTTGGTGCCGCCAATATAGAGCTTTATCCAAATTGCACACATAGTTGGGGTGCTATGGGTCTTCAAATCCTAGGGTTGGCACACATTGACTTCCCTATCTATATCCCCATATAGAAAGGCACACTAGACATCAAGCTGGTAGACAGTGAAATCCTTTGATACAGCATAAGCAAGGAAGATCCTAACTGCCTCAAGTCTTGCAACAGGTGCAAAGACATCAGTATAATCGATTCCTTCCTCTTGGGTGTATCGTTGAACCGCCATTCTTGCCTTGTTCTTGATAATCAGGCCTCTATCATCTCTCTTATTTCTGAATACCCATTTAGTGCCTATAGGTACTTGACCAAATGCTAGCGGACATAGGTTCCAAACCTTCTGTCTCTTAAATTGAAGCAGCTCCTCTTGCATTGATTCAAGCCAGCTACTATCTTTCAAGGCATCTTCCACCTTCTTGGGTTCCATCTGGGATAAAAAGCATGAGTACAAGTAAACATTCCCATGATGAGTCTACCCTCTTGTTCTCACACCTTCAGAGACATCCCCTATGATGTTCTCAGTTGGATGAGTGTTATGAATCCTAACACGAGGAATCATTTCCCGTTGTTTCAAAGTCATTCAACGAGGACAGATTGAATGAAAGAGAAACATAGTCAATGGTTGGCTGTGAAACAACATTAACAGTTGCTTGTTCCTTCAAGATGCTACTTCCATCAGCTTGGTGTTGTGTAGGATCACTTGATGAGTTTTGAGGATCAGCAAGTGATTCACTTGTTGAAGCTTCACTATTTCTTGACATAGTTATACTATCAGATTAGTAAATAGTGGAAGCTTGATTTTGTTAGGACCGTGTACTTACGAAGTACTAATTGATTATACGTGTATACCGAATCAAATAGTGCGGAATCCTATTTGAATGGCGATCCAATCAGTGAGAATGTAGTTTCCATCAATCTAAAGATTAATGAAATGTTATGAACGATTATAACACGATCAACTGCAAACTATGAAGTTGGAACTGCTCTCTAGAGTCTCTGGATGGCTAGGGTACGTATGTGAGTCGAAATTCTTGAAGTGTTGCATTTTCCACGAATTAGGTGGTATTTATAGGTTAGGGTTTGTCAATCGTACGACTAAACCATTAGCATGGTTTAGTCATGTGACTGAATCATACGATTGGTCCATACGCACGACTGATGGTTTAGTCGTGCGACTGAGCCAATCTTATGTCTCAATCGTGCGACTGATCTAGTCTCCTAGATCAGTCATGCGACAGGTCCATTAGCATGAAGTATTCATGCGTATGGTCCATTCGCATGAAGACTTCATACGTTTAAGTTTGAACATGTTTCTTAATCATTATTGACTAAGAATTATGCAAACATCCACAAACCTATATAGTTAGTTCAATATGCGTTATTACACAATAAACAAGGAAATATTAAACAATAAAAGCATCAATCATATATTATATTTCATTCATGACCATTCATTACATATATGTAAGACATGAAAGACATTTTACATTAAGCTCCTAAACTAGGTACATATGTATCAACAAACTCCCCCTTGGACCTAGTTTACATCATTGTCTAACATTCTTCAT
>BJCM01213774.1:0-20780 GCA_018326385.1 Flaveria bidentis
TGATTCTGTTGTGTGTCTAGTCAATTGTATCCAGCCTGGCTTTCATAGTATGGCCAGGTTGTAGGATGTAGTATAAGTATTCTTTTGTTCTTGTAACTTAAATATGCTTGGTAACACTTGCAATAGAACCTGAGAAAGCAATATACTGCAATCTTGAAAACCCATTTCCTTGTGTTGTGTTCTTTGGTTTTGTCTCATATAATTACTTGTGTTCTTAGTGTCATCTCTTGTGGTTAATCCAGTTCACTATTTGATTAAGTTTGAGTTGCTCTCCTCTTTGTGTTGTTGTGTTGGAAACTGCAAAGCCTTCAACGGTCCTGCAAAACCCAATTCCCACCTTCTTCCTGTCGGCCTCCCCATGTCTCCGGCCACCCTTGGTCGAACTCCGGTGACTCCCCAAACCCCCCTGTAACCCCCAAATTCTATGTCATATTCGATGCCAATCACTACTAGGAACCGTTTTGAGCGTTAGCAGCACTTCAATTGGAGTTAAAGGTGACGGGTGAACTTGTAACCGATCGCCATTAATCCACAAAGCCGTTCGACCCCAAAAGCATGATTATTACACAATCAATCGAATCTTAAAGCGACTGTCTAACCATTACTAAGCTATAACTAGACTCAATTTCACACAACACATGCTTAATCATCACCAACGAATCACATGAACCTCGTGACCAGCAACTGTACCATTGGTCAACATTCGAGCGATTTTGGTTGAAGTTGATAGAGGGCTTTCTTTCTTCGAGTCCGGTAAGAGCTTCCTGTGCAACGAATTTGGTTATCATCAACGATTGAATCTCGAATCATACTTAACCTTGCCGCGACCGTTTCATCACCTTGTAACATCGATTCGATCATCAACATGGTAATTACACACATCAAAACATTTGGTTTCAATCAGGGATCAAAAAGCCTAAGTTTGATTACATTAACATTCCACTATGATCCAATAGTACTTGTTTCCCTCAACTACGAGCCTAGTTAATAGTTAAGAATGTATTGAATATATCCAGGAAACATGTAATATTCTAAGGAATCCAAGTTAGCAAGAAAATTTGTATAAACAAACAGAGAGTACCTGGACTTGACCCCCTGAACCATCTCATGCACTATGAAGGAGAGATCCTCATGAATCTAGTCCCAACTCCATGCTTGTTGGGCAAGCTGCGTATGACCACATGTAGTAGGTACTTCCACTTGGGTAAGACCTTCCCCTTCCTAAAGATCTTTATAGAAAAATCTCCTTCATAGCACATCTGCTGAAAGGAGTGGTTAATAGCTTCTTTAGGTAAAAAAGAATTCACCTTCCTCATCATCCAACTAACGGTGAGTGTTGATTATGGCTGGAGTGATGAAGATTGTCCTCCCCTACACTATATTTGATAGTGCCTTCTGCCCATCCATGATGACCTCTTAACAGGTCATCCAAAATTCAAGTAGATGATCTTCATAGAGAGGAGGATCAATTGTAAGGGAGGTGAAATGTTTTGACAAAGCCAAAAACTGCAAATTTCTAAGAAACTAGGATCTTTCTCAAAGTGCAATAGAGCAACCTAATTGTGTTGCCTGTGAACTTGCATGGAGAAATTTGGCGTATTTCTGCAATTGAGGTTAGCAATTTTAGAAAGCATAAGGGTGAAGAAAATGAAGAACAAAAGCGGTATCTAGTTAATTTAGGTTTAGCGAAGGTATAGAGGTAGAAGATAATGGAAAGAGGGGGAACCGTTGGTATATATATGACATTGGATCTTAGAGAAAGTTAATGAATGAGGATAAACTTTGAAATCCAGAAGTTGGTCCCACCTATTAAAAGTAGTTTTCTTATGCCCAAAAGTTAGTTTTCTTGGAAGTCTAAAATATTCTGAATGTAATTTCTCTTTGGAAGTTTTGATGAAAAGCTTCTGAAACCAAAATAGTTTCGGAAGATATGTTAGAGAGTTTAGAGAATTTTGCTTTGGAAGAAATATAACACTTGAATGTTTTTGAAAAACATCCGAGAGTAAATTGCTATAGGAAGAAAGTTGTTCTTTAAAACATACATGTACTTAAGAAAAAGTTAGGCTTCCGAAGGTATATTTTCTTAAGTAGTTGTTTGTTTTGAAGACTTAAATTTCTTCCGAAGGTAAACGAAAATCTTCTAAAAGATAAAGGAGAAATTTTTAAAAATCTATGAAATGTCTTCTAAAAAGATTTTTCCTTCCAAAGAAAAACAAAGGGCTTATGAAAGTGATAGATTATACAACTTTAGGACACACAAATGTTTTAGAGATAATATGAATAAGTTTTAAGAAAGGCTACTCAAAGTTAATCAACCTAATAGCTAAAAAAGATATTTAAATCTATATTTAGTAAAAGCTATTTTAAATAGATCAGCATTGTTCATTTGTGTTAACTTTGAGTGGTTTAATTAATCCCATATCAAAATTATCTCTAATCAAATGATACCTGATATTTATTTGTTTTGTCCTTAAGTGTTGCACAAGATTCTATCTGATAGAGATGGCACTATTTTTTCCTTTGTGAATGGGAGTCTCCTTGAAGTTGAATCCATAGTCTAGCATCTAAATCTGAATCCAAAGCACTTGAGCACAGTAGCTTGCAGTAGCAATGTATTCAGCTTCAGTAGTTGATGCAAATACACAGGATTGCTTCTTGCAATGCCATGAGACAACCCTTCCACCAAGGAACTAACATCCCCCTGATGTAGCCTTTGAAATCATGTTATAGCCACCATAATGACTATCTATATATGCATACAAATTGAAGTCAGATTCTTTGGATACCAAAGGCCAAGTGTTTGAGCACCTTTGAGATATCATAGAATTCTCTTGATTCTTATTAGGTTGACATCCTGGGGTTCGCTTGATATATTGCACAAATACAAGTGGCAAACATGATATCAGACCTTCTAGCTATGAGGTACATAAGAGACCCAATCACAACCCTGTAAAAGTGTTCATCCACACATTCCCCCTCAAAATTAGGACCAAGGGAGTGGTTTCTTGCAATGGGTGTATTAACAACCTTACAATCAATCATGTTGAATGTTTTAAGTATGTCCTTAACATACTTTGACTGACTTATGAATGTGCCATCTTCAACTAGCTTAGAATTAATAGAAAGAAATAGAGTTCCCCCATGGCACTCATTTCAAAACTATCTTTCATTAGCTTCTCAAAGACTTTGATATGCTTTAAATTAGTTGACCCAAAGATAATGTCATCTACATATACTTGAACTAGCATTAAGTTATTCCCTATTTCTTTAATGAAGATAGTTCCATCTATAGTACCTCTTCTATTTCCATGATGACAGAGATATTGAGATAGAGTCTCACACCACTTTCTTGGTGCTTGATGCAACCCATAGAGAGCTTTATCAAGCTTGCAGACATAATCAGGATGATTAGGATCTACAAACCCTGGTTGTTAATTGACTTACACATTTTCACCAATCACTCCATAGAGAAAAGCACAATTGGCATCAAGCTGGTAGACCTTCAAGTTCTTGGATGCAGCAAAACGCAAAGAATATCTTAATAGCTTCTAGTCTAGCAATAAGAACAAAGACATCTGTATAGTCAATTCCTTCTTCATGTGTTTATCCTTGAATAACTAGTTTTTCCTTGTTTTTTATGACAAGTCCTCTATCATTCTTTTTATTTCCAAAAACCCATTTGGTTCATATAATAGTCTTCCTATGAGGAAGAGGACATAGGTTCCAAACTTTTTGCCTTTTGAACTGAAGCAGCTCCTCCTACATAGCTTTAACCCAACTTCTATCATTCAGATCCTCATCAATCTTCATAAGCTCTATCTGGGACAAGAAACAAGAGTGGAGACATATATTTGCATAATAGGTATGTCTTCTTGTCTTTACCCTAGAATCAACAACTCCAATGATGTTTGAGGTGGGATGAGGCTTGTGGATCCTTAGCTGAGGGATCACAACAACTTATTGAGGCAGATCCAAATTAGAGAAATTTATATCTCGCGTTAAGGTTTCTCCAACCACTCAGCACACTTATCAAGTGAGACTTGATCCAATGAGTGTCTGACATCATTGATGTTGTCTTCAATAGAATGGTTATCAGCCTCTACAAATTATTGATCATTGCCACTATCACCGTTCTTTCCTACATTTGAAGCTCCTGTATTTGAGTTTTGTACCTCTATGTTGGAATTTGAAGGCATTTTAGATGTATCAGCTGAATTTGTCATTGTTGTGCTTATAGGTTCTCCATATGCATGGTTAGTTACAACTGGAGATGAAGTAGAGTTGCTTGAAGGTCTTATCAACTCAAATATTAGATCAGGAACACCTATGGGTAGTACATCAATGGACCCTAAAACATTCTCACATGATTTGTTAAAACACTTGGTATCTAAATCAAGATCAAATAGCCAATCAGGACCAGAACCATTTACTCCTCAACTACTCTCATTTTGAAATTGTATACTCTATAAGCCTTGGCTTGAGAGGAGAATCAATCAAGTGTCCATCATCTAATTCCTTAGCAAACTTGGCAATTTGATCTTTGGTATTCAAGAGGGTGCAAGGACATCCAAATAACCTGAGAAAGCCAATGATAGGATTCCTCTTTTGCCAATGTTCATAAAGAGTTTTACCATGTGTCTTATCTACGAAAACTATGTTTTCCATATAGCAAGTAGTGTTGACTGCCTCTGCCCAGAAGGTGATGGGTAGTTTAGAGTTAGACAACATAGTTCTTGCAGCTTCCATAAGTTTCTTGTTTCTCCTCTTAGCAAGACCATTTTGTTGAGGAGTTCTTGGAACACTGTATTGTCTTGTAATACCCTTTCATCACAAAATGTATTAAGGACTTGGTTCTTCAATTTAGTTCTTTGATCTCATCTTATCGTCTTGACCTTGTGATCAGATTGATTCTCAATCTTTAAGATAAAATTCTTAAGAATCTCAAGGATCTCATCCTTAGTTCTATAAAATAAGACCCAAGTGAATCTGGTGAAGTGATATGTGATCACTAAACAATAAGAGGTCCTTCCTAGACTCATTACACTACTAGGGCCAAAGCGATCCATATGTAAAAAGTGTACGGGAGTAGTGATAGAGTTTCTTTCCTTTGCCTTGTGAGACACCTTGTTTTGCTTCCCCTTCAAGCATGAACATAGTGTTCATTACTTGTAAACTCTTGCTTTGGCATTCTAGTTACCAAATCATTCTTAAATAATTTATTCATGTTTTTAAAGTTTACATGGCACATTCTTTTATACCAAAGGAAAGACTTATCACTATGTGCTTTAGATAGAAAGCATGAAACTTCTCTTGATGTAGATGTTTCTTTCAAATCAATCTTGTACATGTTCCCTTTCCTAGGGGTTCTGAGTAGGATATACTCATGATGAGTGACCACCCCGGGCTTGAGAACAATGAACTCATGCTTAGAAAGAGCATGTTATTGTTGGATTCATTGGTATCTTGGTTAGATTTATTTTATCAAAACGATTTTGATAATTATTGTTTAGATTAATAATAGTTTAACGTTGCGGAATGAAAACTAAATACCAAAAGTGAACCCGACAGGATATGGGTTACAAATAATGCAAATACAGAATTATAATTCATCTACTGATAAGATATAATATCTTTATGGTTAATAACAACCATTTCAGACACTTAGGTTTCAACAAACGAGTGCAGGAGAATGAAAAGAACAAGATGCAAATGGTCGCGGTTGATTGTCACGGGTAGTAGGTCATGATTAATGGTCTGATGTCAGGTATCGGTCGCGGCTATATGGAAGGCGGTAGTTTTTCATTTGGTTGTGAGGCGGCGTGGGTTTTTTGTTTTGGTTGTGTAAATATGCTTTCAATTAGAACAATTGAATGATTAATCTTCACAACAATAAAACTACCCATACATGGGGCTCAAAACCAATATATACATATTTTATTAATCAAGTTTTAAAACCTAATTAATCATTTAAGTGACGATAATTGACTCGCAAGCTTAGGCCCAGGTAAACTAATGTTACCCCACATGATATATATAACCAAAACCAAACCATTTTAACGTTTAACAACTAAAAAATTTAAATTGATAATTTATAACTATTATAAATTATCTTAACCAGTTATAGTTCATAGACGCCTGTTAATTGAATTAACTGGGTTTGACATTTGTTGCCCAAGGAGTAACTCTTATGGGTAATAGCTCGGTTGGTAACATGAATTAATCAAAACCATACATATTAAATCCAACAAATTCTCACTTGGACGGTATTTGATTAAATCTTAACGTAGACGTTCAGCGGCAGTCTAGTTGCACATGGTTGCCTCCAACAAGGTATGACATTTTTAAAGTCATTAACCATAACATCTTGTTTTGTAACACCTTACTATAACAAGATAATAGACTTATGGTAATCATAGTCATTTATTCTTTCTGTAAAAGACATCAATTGAGTCACTAAGATTAATTCTCATATGGAGCTCAATCATTATTATTCTCGATCCAGATTCAAAATGGTCAAATCAAACACACAGTTAGTTTGGGCGAGGCCTCACACTTCATCAGTTTGAATAAACGACGGCCACGATGTCTAACTGTTACATATAATGTAAGAGTATAGAATCCCTTATTGACTACATACAACTCCAGCTGAACTTCAAAACTATTCCTAACCAAAGCCTTTATAACTGGCAGTTACGTGACAGTGCTTGACAGTGCTCAAAGAATAACCCATGGTAGACGGAAGTTCTAGTATGAATCTCAAGTCAGAGGATACTAATATCAAAGCAACTTAAAAAAAAGATGGTTTGGAGCGAGTTACATTCAACGTCATTCAAAATGAGGTTTGTGAATCTATAAGACAACTCTTTCAGTCTAAATTCATAATAGTCTTAATTCAGAATTTTTCCCACAAGTCTGACCGACTATGGATAATTTAGAATACAGTATTGATGGATTAAATGTATTAAATCGAACATAGTTATAAGATTCATAGTTGCATTTAAATAAGTAAATCAAAATGAATTCAAATTATAACCATTAAATGTTTGTACATCCAAATACTAAATCAAAACATATCACTAGCTAATCTAAGGCCAATCGTATCCCTATTCTGATCATGCTTATCTTGAGTTATGGGCTTAGTAAACGGGTCTGCTAGGTTTTGATCTGTGTCTATTTTGCTTATCATAATGTTTCCATGTTTCACTATGTCACGTATATAGTGAAACTTCCTCTGAATGTGCTTGGCCATATGATGAGGTTTGGGCTCTTTGGCTTAAGCAATAACACATGTGTTATCACAAAATATCTCAATTGGTTGCTGAATACTTGGAATTACATCAGGATCGGCTATGAACTTCTTCATCCAAGCATCTTTATTTGTAGCATCAGATGTTGCAATATATTCAGATTCATTAGTGGAATCCGCTACCACACTTTCCTTGGAACTTTTCTAGGAGATGGATCCACCTTTGAGTGTGAATACAAAACCAGATTGTGAGCGAGAGTCATATCGGTTAGTTTGAAACCTAGAATCAATGTAACACCTTATAGTTAGTTATTCTTCAACTCCTCCAAATATTAAGAACATGTCTTTAGTCCTTCTTAAGTACTTTAGAATGTTCTTAACTGCAGTCCAATGGGCAAAGTCAGGGTTCTGCTGATAACGACCGGTAATGCTTAAAGCATACGAAACGTCAGGTCTAGTGCACAACCTAACATACGTAATAGAACCAATCACTGAAGCATATGGGACCCTTTCCATTCACTTAACATCAATGTCCATTGATGGATATTGTGATTTGTTCAACAAAGTACCTTTAGTCATAGGAAATCCTCCTTTCTTGGAGTTTTCCATCTTAACGTGTGACATCATTTTATCTATGTACGTGCTTCGACTAATACCTAGAAGTCGCTTAGATCTATCTCTATAGATCTTGATTCCTATAATGTAAGCAGCTTCTCCAAGATTTTTCATTGCGAAACAAGCTCCCAACCATTGTTTAATTTCATTAAGCATAGGGATAATGTTTCCAATAATCAATATATCATCCACATACAATATGAGAAATGATATAGTGCTCTTACTAGCCTTTCTATAAAGACAAGGTTCATCTTCACTTTTGACAAAACCAAATTACACGATTCTCTGATCAAAATAAAGATTCTACAAGATGATTGTTTAAGTCCATAAATAGGCTTATTTAGTTTACACACCCTGTTTGGGTATTTTGGATCAACAAAACCATTTGGCTGAACCATATAGACATCTTCAGAGAGATGTCCATTTAGAAAAGCTTTGACATCCATTGGCCATATCCCGTAATCAAAGTACGCGGCTATGGCAAGTAATATCCTAATTGATTTCATCATAGCAACGGGCGAGAAAGTTTTATCATAGTCAACACCTAGAGTTTGAGTGAAACCTTTCGCTATTAGTCGTGCTTTATAGGTGTGTACATTTCCATGCATGTCAGTTTTTCTCTTGAAAATCAATTTGCTCCCTATTGCCCGTGAACCGGGGGGTAGCTGAAGAAAATCCCAGACTTGATTGCCACGCATAGATTACATCTTGGCATTCATGGCATCTAGCCATTTCATTGATTCCGAATCTGAGATAGCAGACTTGTAGTTAGTAGGCTCATCACCGGAATCAACTACTACCAGAACCTTAGGACCTTCCTAATTCCAAAGATATATGTATAGTTCTTTGCGAGTTCTACTACTTCTATGAACGCTTGTGTTTATGTCCGAATCAGGAACAATTTCTTGTTGTTCAAACATACCAACTTCATCAACATTTGTTTGTGGTTCTTGAATTTCTTCACGATTCAACATATTACTTCCAGTTCCTCAATCAATAAACTCTTTCTCTAGGAAATGTGCCTTTCTTTTGATGGAAATCATATTTGCATCAGGATAGAAAAAGTAATATCTGCTTCTGTTATAGTATCCGACAAAAATAACAATTTCACCTCGAGGATCTAGCTTGTCATCAAACTTGTTAATGACATAAGCATCACATCCCCATTCTATAAAGTAAGACAAATTGGTTTAGACCCATGCCATATCTCATATGGGGTTTTGTCTACCTTCTTAGTCGGTGCTAAATTAACAAGGCGGGCGGTAGTCATAAGAGCATAACTCCAAAAAGAGTAAAGTAAGTTACTTCTACACATCATTGATTGAACCATATTAAGTAGGGTTTGATTTCTCCTCTCATAAATACCATCTTGAGGTTTAGCCTCAAAATAAAAGACAATATTCAAGTAAGCATAAATAAAAGAATAATTAAAAACATACTTGAATCCTTGTTCAAACAATAATGAAAGTGAAATAATGTTTCTAGTCAAACCAAGAGCAAATAAACAATTATCTATAGTAATTACAAGACCAAATGGACACGAAAGATGATATGTTCCAGTTGCTAGAACTGGTACTCTTGTCCCATCACCAACGATAAGCTCTAGGTCATATTGTTTTAGTTTTCTCCACTTTCAGGATCCTACAAGAAATCAATGATATGGTAACCACATCCAGTATCAAATACCCATGTGTTGCTGAAATACTGAAAAGTTCTATAATATAAATGAGAATACCTGAGGAAGTGTCTTCACCATTGGCCTTCTTCAATCTCAACTTAGCTAGATAGTTTAGGTAGTTACGTCTTTAGTGCCCTATCTTATTTCATTCAAAGCAGTGGTGCTCCTCAGGAGGGGGTACCATTTTGTTTTTAGTTGCAAGATGTTTGTTATTTGTGGCAGGCTTGGCAGCAACAACCTTTTCTTTACCTCTACTATTATAACCTCTTTTCTTGGGATTAGGATTTTTATCACTAGTAGATCTGGGAATTACCAGTTGCATAGTCTTACCTGGTATATTTTGCTCAGCAGTTTTGAGCATACCGTGGAGTTCAACCACAGTTTTTATCCATGCATTCATATTAAAGTTCATTATGAACTAGTCGTACGAGCTTAGAATGGAGTTCAGAATAAGTCCGCTGTCATTTCATCTTGCATGGGATAATCAAGTTTAACCATTTGGTCAATGTACCCTTTCATCTTAAGCACATGAGCACTAACATATGAGCCTTTTTGTATTTTGTAGGATATGAGCTGCTTCATGGTATCATAGTGTTCTTGTCGGGCTTGTTTGTGAAACATGCCTTTAAGTTGCTCAACCATGTCAACTACAGTCATGTCCTCCATGTTCTTCTGGAGATTAGGGGGAAATTGTGGTTTGCATAAGGCAAGCTACCTCATCGACGTCCTCCTTAAATTTTCCCAAGTTCTATGGGCAGCGGTCAAATTATTCTCTGGCTCGTTGGGAACAATGCTCTCTAGAACATAGAGATTTTTCACCATCTTAAGAACAACTCTTAGATTGTGATGTCATGCAAGAAAGTTGTTGTTATCAACTTTCTCTTTCTTAAGTATAGACTTGAGAATGAAGGACATTAATTTCTAAAGACATATGTTTAAATAAGCAAAAATAAGTTAATGAGTATTTTCGATGTATTCTATCGTTATTTTAATTAATGACCCATTTACAATAATTTCAAATAAGGAATGAGAATCTGGCTTGGTCAGTTACTAAAGGTAGTTGGGGCATGCAAAATTAGTAAGTTTAGCCTCGGCTACGTGGCCGCAATGACAACATTTTTTAATGTATTGATATGTTTAGCCTCATCTATGGCTTTTCTCCCTAGATAGTTGTGGCACGTAACAAGAGAGATAAGTAACAGTCATCCTAAAACTGGGATGTGTGGAAGGGTCGGATGTGTCATGGGAACCCTTGCACCTCGAAGAATAAATTACACTTGAAGTGTGGTGGTGTGGCTCCAAACATTGATGTTTCGCTTAATATTTCAAGTGTTCCTGATAATAGGGTGGCATTGAATATTGATTTTAATAATAGGATCCAATTTTAGTGTTTACAGAATAGGGTCAAACACAACAAATGATTAACTCATACCTGTGTTGTAAAATCCAATTTTAGAATATTTAGTTCATGACAATAAGTGATCTTTCTAGAGCCAGATAGTAAAATCAAACTAGGTCACGGTGTCACAAAACAAAACAACCACAAGGATGAACCTAAGTGCATCTAGATATCTTGATCGACTCTCACTAACTCCATGATTCATCTCCTCTCTAGTTTTCACTTCAGGTCTTCAAATATTACATTATTTATAAAACATAATAAAAGAAAACCCTAATCTATTAAAACTTTGAGCCATAAAATGGGCCAAAACCATAAGATACAAAATAAACAAAATCAAACCCAAACATAACCATGGAACCACAAGGTCTAGCCAAATTTACATATAAAACACAATCAAAATAAATCAAGCAATATTTTGGTTAATACATATCTAACCAAAATAAATAAGTTGCCCTAATTATATAAATCAGAAACTTTAAACAATTTTAAAGTTTGTGATATGTAATCGATTAAAAGATCAAAACTGATTTGCATGTTCTAAGTGTGGCTTCGATACTACTGTTGGATTCATTGGTATGTTAGTTAGATTTATTTTATCAATTTGATTTTGATAATTATTAATTAGATTAATAATTGTTTAACATAGCGAAGTAAAAATTAAATACCAAAAGTGAACCCGATAGGATCTGGGTTTCAAACGATTCAAATACAGAAGTATAATTTATCCATTGATGAGATATAATACCTTTGTGGTTAATGATAACCATTTGAGACACTGAGGGTTCAATGAACAAGTGCTATAGAACGAACTGAACAAGACGCAAATGGCCACGATTAATTGTCGCGGGCAGTAGGTGACGATTAATGGTCCCGGGTGTGGTATCGGTCGCGGCTATACGACAGGTGGTGGAGGCTTGCAAACTGCCAGTTGTCGTCTGCCCAAAATTCACGGAGGCGGTGGTTTTTCTTTTGGTTGTGAGGTGGTGGTGGGTTTTTGTTTTGGCTGTGTAATTATACTTTCAATTAGAACAATTAAAAGATTAATCTTCACAAAAAAAACTACTCGTACATGGGGCTCAAAACCAATATATATACATATTTTATTAGTAAAGTTTTAAAACCTAATTAATCATTTAATTGACAAAAATTTACTCACGGGCTTAGGCCCGGCTAAACTAATGTTACCCCATGTGATATATATAACCGAAACCAAACAACTTTAACGTTTAACAATTTAATGTTTTAATTTGATAATTTATAACTACTATATATTATCATAATCGATATAGTTCATAGACGCATGTTAACTGAATTAACTAGGGTAAGACGTTTCTTGCCCAAGGTGTAACGCTTATGGGTCATAGCTCGGTTGGTAACGTCAATTAGTCGAAACTGTACATATTAAATCCAACAGTTATGACTCTGATCACAAAATTGAGATACATTCAGAATTTTATATCCAAACTCGTTGTGAAAGTTTACTTTCTTAATGTTGAGCTTACCATTTGTGACCTTGCCCTTTTTAGTAATATAAACACCAGCATCTCCTCCAAAATCAACTGGTCCTCCATCAATCATCTCAAATTAGTGACCTATTGCCAGTAATGTGTCTGGAACAGCCACTATCAATGATCCATACATTTCTATTTCTCATTAGTTGTTCCTACACAAAAGAGATGGTTAGTTACATTTAGATACCCAAGCCTAATTGGTCTTGGGCTCATCAAATGAAGCTAAACATAATGCAATAGTAATAGATCCTATGGTCATGTTTTGAGGATCTTTTGCTAGTATTGATGGAGAACTTTTAGCAATTTGGTCTTTCTTTGTCTTCCACACCACCTTTGGAAGCTTATACTTGACCTTCAATACTTCGGAAGCTTTGCTAACTTTGAAAGTTTTGATGACTAGTCCTTTAGAAGATCTTTCTAACACTACAGTAGACTTTAGTGCTTCAGAACCATTCCCTTCTTCCAAGAACAAATTTTCTTTCGAAGGAAATTTTCCACTTGCCATCATCTTTAGTTTGGAGCTTCTGAAAGGAAAAGTTTTTCCTTTCGAAGCTTGCTTCTTATAGAAATTCTTATAAGTCTTTTTCTTGAACATGTGGATAGTACCTTTTGGATTATAAGGACAATCTTTAGCAAGATGAGAGGTAATCCCACACATGAAACAATCCATTTTCTTCTTCCTAAGAGCCTTTTTTAATGAACAAGGTTGAACTTTATTACTTTCCTTCTCCATTTTCATCATTGCAGATGTAGTGAGAGTTCCTTTAGGGTGAGAACTTCCTTTGGAGTTGGATGGTTCAATTTTTTGTAGAAGTGGTACACAACTGATTAGCGTTCTTCTTGTTGCGGGGATTTGTTGACACTAAACTAGAATTACTGGTACTAGAGTTTAAGTTAGTATATTTAGTCTTTACCACCTAAAATCCTGCAGAGATAAAAACTTGTTTCTGCTAGAGTTGAAGGTGGCATTGATCTCTTGGGCCTTCTTTTCTTTTCTCTTGCTCTTCTTGATCAAGTTATTTATTATAGACTTGGTCATCCTAGTCTTCTTACTCTCATTAGAAGGAATATGACCCTTTTTAGAATCCTCTTCTTCACACTTTTCAGAGACATCCTTCAATATCTCTTCTTCATCCTCTTTAGTCAAGGGGTCTATGAGAGGATGCTCATATTCACAAGTTCCACACCTAGGATATCTTAAAGTCAAATTTTTTTTGTGGAGGAGCTATATCACTAGATTACAGTCCCTGGTTATTCTGATAACAAACTTTTTCTTGCAAGGATGAGGATATAATGTTCTTGAAGGTCTCTTCTTCAAGAACACAATTTTCTTCCCTGGTTTTGCTGATCACAAGCTCAACCTGGGATTCTATCAACTTAGTTATGAGATCTTCATTTGAGTCCTGTAGATTGTATGTTCATGTTTAAGAGTTGAAATGGTTTTCTCTAAGTCCTCTATTTTCAGTTTATAATTATTTTCAGCCCTTTTTAAATCAGATTTTAACATACTTAATGACGCATGATAAGATATCATCTCTAAGTTATAGGACCTATATCTATTAACTTTAGCAATACATTCAGGAGTATAGAGAGATTCTAATACCTATGCTTTATCATGGTCAATAATTAATGCTTAGTTTGGAGATGCATATTCTATCTAAAAGCTCCGGTCAAAGCCTCATTCAACAGCAACTACAACTTAGTGCTTTTGCTTCTCATTCTAGGTGGCTTTCTCAGTATACTTTGGTATGGTTTGAACTTGGCCACCATTTGTCCTTGGTGTCTTGCACTCCCATGCAAAGTGGCCTATTTGGTTACAGTTGTAAAACTTTACTTTGCTTTTGTCCAGCACAAACTTTCCACAGGCCGCATTACTTGGAAATTGCCTTCCCCTACTTTAGTAGAACTTCTTGGCTCTGTGAGTGAGAAGAGCCATTTGTTGGACTATTTCCATGTACTCTAGGTCATCTTCATGGATACAATCCAGGGCTTCAAGGGTGAATACAAAGTTACATGTGCTCTCATTAGAAGACACAAAGGCATGTGAAGAGCTTGTCTCTTGGAATGGGCTTCCTTGAGTGTAGCATTCTCTTGGTGTCTCCGGGAAGGTGATTAAAGGACCCTTTTGTGAGTTGTCAGGGTGGCATGTAAGATGATGTTGTGGTTCCATGAAGTCCCTTTAAACCATATGGAGGGCTAAACTTTGTTGATTGTTGGAGTTACAAGATGAACTTTGCATGTTCATCGTCATCTGGTATACATTGAGAATAACATACAACTTTGTTAGAGTAAGAGTTTTAAGGTTTTCAGTCCTTTTGATAACAACACAATAATGTGTACACTCCATAGGAAGAGAGGACATAAAATTTCATACAATGTACTTGTTTTCAAGAGTCATTCTAACATCAACTAGAGTGTACATAATCACAACATACCTAAAGTATTGTTGAGTCATGATTTCACCTGTTTTAAAGGTGAAATTCTCAAACTGTTGCTTTAGGAGATCCTTCTTGTTCTCCTTGGCTTCAATTGACACCTTATCCATGAGCTTTAATGCATTGCATAGTTGTTTAGCGGTTTTGCACTGTTTGAAGCCTTTGTATTAGGAGTTTAGAAATGCAATTTGAAGGGCTCTCAAGGCCTTGTGACAACAAATTCCCACATCCTGGAGTCTTCGTATGTAAGGTCAAAATCACCAGAAACACAGATGACAGACTCTGCACTCATGGCTGATTCCTCTTCATCATCTCAGGTAAGTACCACTGGCCAATTGTTCAATAATCATGCTTGTTCTGATTGTAATAAATTTAGAGAAAGCATAGATTTAAAATTTGCTAGGTTATTAGACCATAATGATAGCTTAGTAAAGGATTTGGAACTATGCACAGAAGCTAATAGGGTACTAAAACAAAATAAGCACAGTTATAAGGGAAAGATAGACCTATTGAACAAACAGCTTAGTGAAATAGAAGTAGTTGCATATAACCAAGCTAATGACATTAGGTACTATCTTAACTCCCTAGAGGAGACTAAGAAACAAAAGGCAGTTTTAGAGGTAGAAGTTAATTCTTTAAAACAAAAACTGCATAGTTGGACAAGCTCATCGTATATTGTC
This sequence comes from Flaveria bidentis, assembly GCA_018326385.1. Classification (NCBI taxonomy): domain Eukaryota; kingdom Viridiplantae; phylum Streptophyta; class Magnoliopsida; order Asterales; family Asteraceae; genus Flaveria; species Flaveria bidentis. Next base: position 15,568 of record BJCM01213774.1, read on the forward strand.
CAAAACTTAGTGAGAGAAAGAAACAATGGGGAGGGATTGGGTTATAAAGTTGTCCCACCATCACATGAGATCTTGACAAACGCAAAATGTAAATCAATTAATAATAATCCCATCAAGGATCACGTGGTGTCTATTCCTCTTGTTAGTGATCCAGATTCCACAAGTAAATCAACTGAAACTGGCACTAAACAAAAGGAGACCACTTCCAAGGCAAAAGGTAAAATGCGTTGTATTAACATGGAAAAAGAGTTTGAAAAGGTTGATTTAAAGTCAAATTCAAACAAAGTCAAATCTAAACCTAAAAAGATCATTAAAATGAATCAATCACGTGCTTTATGTCAAAGTCCAGGTAAACAAAATGTTAAAGATGTAAAACCAGGTAAAACAATTAAATTTGTAAAACCAGACTATATATCTAACCAAGAAGTTCACCACTTCAAACAGAATTAGGTCAATTGTGTGTCACCTACACCTCCACAAAAACAAATAAATCGTAAAGTTGAAAGCAGATCCTGCTACAATTGTGGTGAGTACAGACATATTACGTCTCATTGTCCTTATTATCAGACATGAAGGCGGAAAGTTGAAATTCCTGAACCAAAACCTAGCTCTTTTAAGCGGAACTCAGTGACACCTCCTAAAAGAGATAGTGAACACAAAGTTCAACCCATCAGCCAGTCGTCTATTTATCACAAATAGGCCTTACACAAATCTGGGTTATGGAAAGAAAAATCCACCTTCGTATCTGAAAATGAGAACAAACAGACATCTGAGCTTCACTCACCCTCGAATGGTAAATGGGTTGAGTTTATGATGTGTGATACCTCGGGGAAACCCAAGCTAGTGAAGGCTTGGGTTCCTAACCTGAACTAACGTTTTCATTGAATATGCAGGGTGTTCGCTATAATGCTGAAACCAACACGTGGATTGTAGATAGCGGAGCATCCAGGCACATGACAGGGAACAGGGCTCTCTTATCAAACGTCAAACAAATGAAAGGATGGCATGTTTCATTCGCTGGAAACAAAGGTGGGTACATCACAGCCCAAGGGGAAGTGGGAAATCAGAAAGTGAAGTTTGACAAGGTAAACTATGTCCAACAACTACAAAACAACTTACTTTCTATTTCTCAAATATGTGATAAAGGCTTCAAAGTAGTCCTTGACAACAAGAAGTGCTACATTCTGAAAAAGGACTACGTGATCCCGGAGGATAAAGTCCTGAGGATAGCTTCAAGATATAAAGATCTTTTTGTCTTGGACCTTTCAACGGCCTCCACAACGGATCATAAAGTTTAGTGCTTCTTGTCAAAAGCTACTAAGAATGATTCCATCTCCTGCATAGGAGAATGGGAAACATAAATCCTCGGAAGATGAATCACTTGATCTAGAATGATCTAGTGAGGGGAGTCAATGTCAAAAACATCCAACTTCAGGATTTCTGTGTCGCATGGAAGAAGGGTAAACAGACGAAGAAGTCTCATAAGAAAAAGAAAGTTCATGCCATCGAACTCCCTCTTGAACTTCTTCACATGGATCTTTTTGGTCCAGTCAGTACAAGAAGCATCACAGGCGACTTGTACTGCTACATAGTTACTAATGACTACTCAAGATTCTCTTGGGTAATGGTTCTGAAGTTCAAATCAGAAACATTTGAAACCTTCAAGGAATTAGTAATAACACTGGAGTCCCTATATAAGTTGAAGGTACGTCAAGTGCGCTCAGACAACGGAACCGAATTCAAGAATCAGTGGATGGAGGCCTACTGCAAGGAAAAACGAATTGCGCATCAATTTACCTGTGCATATACTCCTCAGATGAATGGTGTTACTGAACGGAAGAATCGCAACTTGATAGAGACAACACAGACTATGCTAGCAGACTCAAAACTACCTATCCAGTTCTGGATTGAGGTAGTTGCAAATGCATGTTACACGCTTAATCGGGTTTTGGTTGTTAAACATCATGGAAAAACATGTTACGAGTTACTACAACGACGTAAACCTAACTTAGAGTATCTCGATCCGTTTGGCGCTCTGTGCACCCTTCTGAAGAAGGCTCAGGAGGGAAAATTCAGCGAGAAGGCAGATGAAGGCATCTTTCTAGGATACAACATACCGAACAAGAGAGTTTACAACAACTCAACGGGTCTAGTAGAAGTGTCGTGTAATGTTGATGTTCAGAGATACACCACACCACCTATTGGAAAAGGACCTGCTTACTTTTCTGACTATGATGGATTCTTCAAGTCCTTCAACATACCACTCTCCACTTCTAAAGACGAGTTGGCAACAAAGATGATGTATGCTATCTTCAACACACCGTCTCAAGGCTCAACGTCATATGGTTCACAGGTTCAATCATCTAACAACTCAGGGGGATCAATTGATGATAGTGACTCCTCCTCTGATGAAGAAGTTGTGGAGACTGATCAGAACAACCAGGAGGAACAGTTTCCTATTCCTGCAAGTCCACAAGCATCTGACATTGATGCTTCTAAATCTTCGATACCTCAGATAGTGAACCAAATGTTCACAATCTGGATTCTGAGATAGTTGTTCTAACAACCCCTGGATCACGCCTAAATGTCTATCATCCTTTGGGTAATGTCATTGTAGATGTGAGGTCAGGAGTTCAGAAAAGAAATCAGTTGTACTCAGCTGATTATGCCTCAGTAATGGAAGAGGGATACCTTCACGATGGTGCATATCGTTGCTTTGTGTCTCATTTTAAGCCAAAGTATGTCAGTGAAGCCTTGAATGATGAGGCATGGGTGAGTGCCATGCAAAAAGAACTTCTTTAGTTAAAAGAAGTTAGTTGTAAGGACTCTGGTGGATAGACCTAAAGGTGCAAAGGTCATTGGCACCAAATAGGTCTTGAAATGCAAGAAAGATGATCAAGGAGTGATCATCAGAAACAAGGCCCGACTTGTTGTTCAAGTATTTCGACAGGTCAAGGGCATAGACTAGAATGAAGTGTTTTCACCCGTGGCAAGAATGGAAGCAATCCGTATCTTCCTTGCCTATGCATCATACATGAAGATTAAAGTTTATCAACTTGATGTGAAGAGTGCATTCCTTCATGGTGAAATCGAAAAGATAGTGTACGTCAGTCAACCTGTGGGATTTAAGGATCCATATCATTGGGACATAGTTTACAAACTCGACAAGGCTTTATATGGGCTTCATCAAGCTCCCAGAGCCTGGTATGAGAAACTCTCGACTCACCTTGTGAAACACGGCTTTTGCAGAGGTGTTATCGACTATACACTGTTCATAAAAGAAAAAGATGGAGATTTACTGCTTGTTCAAATCTATGTCCATGACATAATCTTTGGTTCAAAGGGCAAATATTTATGTAAAGAATTTGAAGTAGTAATGAAGGTCGAGTTTGAAATGAGTGCCATGGGAGAGATTAAACTCTTTCTCGGGTTACAGGTGGATTAGACACCAAAAGGGATCTTCCTACATCAGACCAAGTATGTAGAAGACATTCTCAGTCGGTTTGACATGTAAAATGCTTCCACAACCGGAACTCTACTTGGTACAAATCATGATGTAGCACCCGATGAGAATGGTGATCTGGTTGATGCCACTATGTCCCGAGGGATGATTGGATCTCTCATGTACCTCGCTGCTTCTAGACATGATATTATGTATGCTACATGTTTGTGTTCCAGATATTAGGCAAAACCAAAATTCAACCATCTGATGTCAAAAGGATCTTTCGTTATCTGAAGGTTACTCCCACACTTGGATTGTGGTATCCTCATGACGATGACTTTAAGCTAACCACGTATAGTGACTCGGATTACTGCGGCTGCAAAATGAATTACAAGTCTACATCAGCAGGGTGTCAATTCCTTGGGAGACGATTAGTGACCTGGCAGTCTAAGAAGTAGACCTCAGTTGCATTATCAACCTGTGAAGCCGAATACATTGCTTTTGCAAGATGTTGTTCACAAATCATTTGGATTCAACAGCAAATGTGGGATTACGGTTTGAAATACACTTCTACTCCTATCTTTGTTGATAACTCTGCTGCAAATGCAGTAACTAAAAATCCGGTCCAACACCCTAAGACCAAACACATCGGCATAAAATATCACTTTATACGTGATTGTTTTGAAAAGAACTTAATCGATGTGATTAAAATAAATACGGATTTTCAACGCGCTGACCTCTATACAAAGGTTTTTGACAAACCATGTTTTCTTTTTTTGTTAGAGGTCAATGTCGTTAAAAAGAAAAGTGATGTAATTCCGGATGATAACCATGTGTAGTCCGATATGTACAGTAAAATTTTTCTTTTTTCGTTCCTTTTGATTTCTATTTTATTAGTTAAATTAAATTCATGTTATTTTGTTGCCTATTAAAATCCTAAAAAGCATAAATCGGTTACGGTTTTAGAATTTTAGGGGGAGAATAGGATAGTTAGTAACATTAAAAAAACGAGGAAGAAGAAGAGGCTAGCTGATAGAAAGCAGGTTGTATCTGTGATACCGATTCAGTGACTTTGGAAAATAATAGTACACAGGAACAAATCAATTGGGACTTTAAAATTTTAAATTGAAAAAGATGCCAAATTCAAAGTATAAGTCTGTGTAGTCTGAGCAATATAAAAGGAAAAATGATAGTAAATCTGGTTACTACAAAGGTAACACAAAGAAAGTAGACCTAGAGGTTGCTAGACCACAGATAAGATGTCGGCAGATTGAACACAATAGATGATTAGACCTTATTGGTGATCTCAAGATCAAACTAAGTTGTTCAACTGACTGTGGGTTCCCATCCTATCACTGGTTAACACAATCAACAAAATTTCAATAAGGGGTGACGAGCAAATAAACGCCACATATGTGTGTGGATGACCATAACTAGAGCAAAGCACGAAAAAAATAAAAAATAAACTCTATTAAGCTAATAACCTATATTGTTGGTGCGTTATGTGCAAAAGGAAAAAATAAAGATGCTCTAACAAGAAGATAGGTTGTGTGCCTCTCTGTTGTGCGATGGCACTGACCTGAAAATAAGCATAACCTAGATATTCTAGAATTCATTGTTGTTTGCCGCTTCTCTGCTGTGCGATGGCACTGACCTGAGGCTTGGCATCTCTTTGAAAGCTCTAAGAATAGTTTCTTCTTGTCAAAATACTCGTAGACCGCTCAAAAATCTCCTGAGGAATGTTGATTACCATATAAGCGTGGGATCCACA
>BJCM01213777.1:0-28030 GCA_018326385.1 Flaveria bidentis
GGGTTCTAGGGTTTTTCTTGTTTAAATATGGTAACAATTTAATAAAGTCTTGTTGTTATTTATAAATTATAAAAATTAACTTCTTAAATGTTTTAAAATAATCGTTCACGTCATAATACATTCACTTTTTTAACCATCAAATAATATAAAATCCAATTGGTAATCTCTACACGTGAAGTCATATATCATACATAGGTGCGTCCCTCGTGAGGAATGACTATCATTAGGCACATCTCCATTCATTCACCACCATCAAACACCATATATGTAACATTCACCATCACACCCGCTACTAAGAAAACACCTAACTTCATCCTTTCTTTTTGTTTTGACTTAGAATTCATAATTCTTTTTTGGAGGATATGTGTTATCTTAATCAAGCCCATCTATACGTTTCCAGTTGTGATCGCACCTGCAACCCTACCAAGAGGAAATCCATTATTTGAAAAACTACTTAAATCAACTTTGAGCATTGTTTTCTCAGAATCCCTACTTGATCTCATTTCTTTTTTGTTATTTCTATCCTCAGACTTGGTGATGACCTGCTAACACCACTACCAAGAATCATCATTAGGACCTTTTAGAAATAAAAAAGAAGAATCCGACAATAGAAATCAACTCCTTTAGACTTCTTAGTAAATCGTTTCAACAATGAGGAATCGAATCTTGAAACCGTTGGAGTAAATTGTATCGCTAATGTGAAATCAGAGGTCACTAGCTTAGATAAACGATTCCAATTAGGAACAAAAATTCAGCTCCCTTTTGAATATTCTCTATCAAATCTCTTGTAAAATTGGGGATCGATCGAGGAAACATATAGTAGTGGGATGAAAAAGAAATTGCTTTGTGGCGACACTTTTTTGGTTTTTTATCGACAATTGGAACGACCTCAATACCTGAGTGAGCATTTTGAGAGAAGATTTTAACCATTTATAGTAATTTTGATTCTTAATGAATCATCTAGGAACACAATTAAAAAAAAGCTCATCACCATAAGAAATAAACACTTGAGTCAGGTTTGAAGCTAAAAAGATTATTCAGAAAGGGATATAATGTTTGAAATTATTTTGCATTTACTGAAGGCCAAGACACCACCCAAGTAGTTAAGATTCCTGCTATTATTATGTAACTTATTTTTTTGGAAACATTAAGTGATGTCTTGCAATCTCTTCTTAAGATGGATTAGCTCTGAATAACATAACATCACTCAGAACACTAAAAGTTTCTAAGCAATTTTGTTATTTATTGACATGTTATTTGTTATCTAGCACCCTAATAGAATCCTACTTTTGATGACTATTTGTTCTTGTGTAAAAGCTTGTAACCTTTTGTTTTTTTATCAATTTGGAAGTTTACAAGTAAAGTCAAATCGGATGGATCATGAAGATCAATATTTATCAATGCTTCCATATGCTGCAATGCTTATTCTAACATACTTTGCCTCTACTTTTATCATCTAAATATCATCTAAATTATTGATTTGTGATTCATGATAGGTTTCTATTAAATACAAGAATAAAATAAAATCAATGTAAATTTGACAATATGAAAGTTAAGATATATTATCTGAAATTATATATGTGTTTCCTTGGGTATAAGATGACAAAAAACTGATTGAAGAATACCATAAAGGCATAAAGTATAGTTGATTTTACTTGATATAACAAGTAACATATACTAAGTAAAAATGCTCACTCTCCTGATTGATCTTAATTTGATTGTTGTTATTATTAACTTTTATTGCTAACTAAACTTATAGTAATACATTTTTAGTTTGTTTTGGCCTTTATCTTGATCCATATTCATTTTGACGATTTTGATGCATGATTGCTTACAAAAGATATAATAAACACGGAATGGAAGAGGACCAAACAAGAAAACGGCCCATGTCCAAAATTAGTTGTCTGGGTGCCAAAGAAAACAGGCTTCACTGAGTTCGTAAAAGTGAACCAACAATCTAATGTTGAAGGTGGATTCTCTATAGCTGTATTCTGCTATGCATTGCAAATGTTGCCTTTCAAAGTTGAGCCTATATTCAAACCTTTCATAAATGACAAAGGGGAAAGTAATGGTACCTATGATCAACTTTTACAACACATTGAAGGAAAGGTACATTTTTCATAAAAGAACTTTAATAAACATATGTATGCTTCATTCATATCTTATCTGAGTTTGTTGAAAGTATTTTTAATATTACAAAAAACATATAGTTAATATTAAGTCTTAGGAAATATAAAAGAAGAATATATGTCTAGTTCTATAGGGGTGTGTTTATCAAATGATGATGGTTTATAGGGTTATCACTATATAGATGACAATTACAAACAAAGGGACTTAATGGTTTATTATGTTAGTTGCTAGAAACGTGACTTGATGCTTTAATTATGGTAGTTCCAAGAAAGAGACATGATGGTTTAAATGGTACATAGTTATGGTAGTTACCAACAAAGCATTGTGATGGTTCAGCATATGGTTAATTAAGAGTTGTAACTATTCACAAATGGCCGTATTGGTATTTTACTCGAAAATTCCCACCTATATTCGCACTTTTACATGAGAATTATAATTCATTTTGTTAAGACCAAATTAGCTATAATTTTCCATTCGTTTGCTCAATTTGAATAAAATGCACGAATTAAACTCCTATATCACTCTAGAAAGGGAATTAACTGTTATATTACAAGGAGGTTTGGTGTCTTTTACAATGAGAAAAAACAATCTTATAGCAATTTGCAAAGGAACATAATCCAATAATCTATAACAAATGTATTATGCGATAGTTAAACTAGAAAGCTTCGATGGTGGGGGCTTTAAACATTAGAAAAAGAGGATGCAATATCTCTTGCCAACACTCAACGTCTCTCTTGTTTTCACTAAAACCATATCTTAATGAATTTGGAAACGAAACTATGGTAGCAGCCCCTAATCATCTCAAACATGAAAATGATGACTTCACATGATGAGGAGACATTTTTGAATGGCCATGTCTGATTCTCTATTGAAGAACTTCAGTTAAGACCTAACGACTAGGAAATTTCTTGTCTCTAGTTTAACTCATGTAAAAGGATTGGCTCATGTTTATTATGGACCAAATATAGAACTTGGACACATTCTTAGTTTATTCACACAAAACACATGCAAATGGATTAAACTATCCAAGTTGCATAAATAATACTTATATGGCCAACCACATGGAAATATGTTAAGAAAAATATTAAACATCGTAAGAATAGCTCATCTTTGAAAAAATTTGGAAATCATCTTTTAGTTGAAAAGCAAGTAGCTTTCGAAAACAATACAAATGAATAGATTTCTAAGGTTCATGTTATTGAGATAAATAGAGAATCTTCCAAAACTGATAGAAAGAGGGAACACCTTGAAAAGGGAAAGATATTGTAAGTTCCACATTGGTTAAGAGGGAGAGTGAAACCCTTCTTATAAAGGGGTGGAAACCTAATCTATCAGCATGTGTTTTGCTTAAGCAAGCAATCTCGTTGGGTGAAAACAAAACCGTGAGTTTCTGGATGTATAACCCATTGAGATCAAAGCGGATAATATCTTGGTATGGTTTACATGTGTAGTTATAGATGGTGTTAGAGCTAGGTACTTCACCAATGTGTTGGTGAGGACGGTGGGCTCCATAGGGAGGGGGGATGTAGCGGTAAGTCCTATATTGGTTGAGGTGGAGAAGATAACCTCTATCAAGACACATGTTTCCTAGGCAAGAAACTTATTGGGTGAAAACAAAACCGTAAGTTCCTGGATGGGCAACTATCGGGGGCAAAGCGGATAATAATTTGGTAAGGGGATGGAGATCTAAATCCTATATCGGTTGAGGAGGAGAACAAAACCTTCTTTATAATGGCATAGAAACCTTCTCTATCAAGATGCATTTTTTCCAGACGAGCAACTTGTCGGGTGAAAACAAAACAATGAGTATTTGAATGGGCACCCATTGCAAAACGGATAATATCTTAGTATGATCTACATGGGCTTTTAGAGAAACGTTGAAGAAGAACTAGAAAAATGTGGTTTGTTACAGTTTAAAAATGCTAAAATACTTTAATTGCTCACATGCAAAATCGAAAGGCCCATTTCTACGTAAAGATGGAGGTCCACATGTAATGGATTTATTTCCTTTTAGTATTTTGGACAAAATACATTTACTCTTTGATATTCAATGCAACCATAAAAACAAAGTCTTTATAAGTGGGAATGCCTTTACTATATAGGAAAAATAGGAAAATATTAGGATAAATGATAAAATAATTTTTTTTTAACAGTTGATTAGTTATTAATATCATCAAGTTGGTAAAATTCATTCATGTTAAGATTCAAAACTTGGAACTTCAATAGAAACAAAAGTTTCCTACCTTCCCGTTAACCACTAGAATAAAAAATTATTGACAAATGATAATGATAAAATAAATAGGTCATAACTTCTTGTTATGATTTCATAGGTACTGGTCTAAGGATAAGACAATTTATAATGGGTTGACTTCTGAGCCATGTATTTAATAAAATTTCTATGTCCGAGACTTACCATGATATAAGCCTAACAATATACATGGAAAATCATGTAACCACCTAAGTAAAAAAGAAAAGTAAATAGTGATTGGTGTTCACTTCTGGAAACACTCTAATTTTAAGTGATGTCTTGTACGTCTTTGATGTTCATAAAGAATTGGTGGATCGGGTTTAATCAAATATATATTCAAGGTTGTCTTTGATTTGAAAAAATCATCCACTTAGAATGTGGAACGTTTGTAGGTCATGGATACCATGCAAATAAAATGTAGAAATAGTTTGAAGGATCATGCGAATAGTTGTGTGACTGATTTCATGTGACTAAATAAAGTCATGTTAAAGATGCATGGGTTAGTATTGTATCTAAGAATACTACTAATAGAACTCCTACTTACTAGATTTTTTTTATTTTTTCATAGTAGGCAAGGTCACAACGCTTTAAACATTTACAAAATATGGTTAATCCTAACCTAATTATGATCTTAAAAGCTATTCATCATACTTACAAATTTAAGATGTATAAAACTACGGTAGAATTTAAATGTGAAACAAAATAGAATGTATACAAATGGATAGATTCATTGTATATTATGGCCGTAGATTTAATTTTCCAACATTATTCACTAAGTTACACCTCTGTTAAACCCATAAGATAATGATGTTGTGGAAATAAGAAATGTAAACTTATGGATGTTGTTAATACCTATGTCCTATTCTGGATGGAGTTTAAAATTTGGGGTGAGAAACTACAGCTCACAACATGTTATACACTTAATTATCTAATAATTAAAAGGACTCACAAATATCCTTATGGATAATTAAACAAACAAGCACCTACAATACATCACCTTTGGATCCGGCAATGTCAAGAAATAGTTTGACTACCGAGATCAAAGAAAGCGAAAATAGGTGACAAAGGTATTGACCACATATATTTAGGTTAGGTCTATAATAGGAAAGCATGTAGATTTAAAGCAATAGAAGAAATGATTTAACATCACTAACACCGTTATCGAATCAAGAGATGCTTAAATTGGCTAGAAAAGGTTGAAGATTATCCCCACGGAACATGAAATTTACAATAAAATAATATATAAAAATTTACACATATATTATATGAAAGATTATAAGGCCTAGCTCTTGGAAGACTCATAATTGATTAAACTATACATGAGAAATATAATTCTTAAACTTTAATATTCATGTAGCATTACAACAGAATTTTAAGATAACTTTATATGTTTAATTTTCTTTAAAACATATTAAAGCTATTTATCTAATAATTATATTACTAGTATTTTCAATAAATTATATTTATACATTTCACTTACAAAGACTATGAATTACATAGTTACTTAAATTCGAGTCTTCTATAGAAATAAAAACAATAAAATTTTACCTAGTTTTAAACTTTATTTCAGAACAACAATAACCGATAATCAAACTTATATCTTAAAATACAAAATATAATTGTCAAAGATTTCAAACTTTTATAATAATAAAATATTAATATGTAAAAATCACTTAGTAAAAACAAGGTAAAATAATTATTTAATAGGTTAAGTTAATGAAAAGGATAAATATTTAATATATATGTTTTAGGAAGGGAATATATGTAATTAATTTTTTTAATTTGGGTAAATATGTAATTTATGATCTTAGGGGAGATATGTAAAAATCTCTACTTTAAATTATCATAACTATTATTGCTTCAATGTTAGTCTTGTTATGATTGCTTGAATGTTAGTCTTGTTATGATAATAGCTTTTATTTTTAGGCCACATATCCATCTTCATTTCACATACCTACTTAACTTATACTAAAAGTAAGTGTTAGTGAATGAGTTTGAGTTTTATGTTTAGCATAGGAAAACATAAGCAAATGTTTCTTTGATGTGGTAGTCTTTTATCAATAGGTAAAACTTTAAACAATAATCCTATCATCATACATTTGGCTCTACTATCATTTTGTTAAATATTGATTTATTCACATTCTAGCTACACTTGTTCAGAAATCTATGTTAAAGCTTGAACTACTACAACCTTTCATAACATTTCACATTGTGGTTAATCATCATAACATATCGTACCATAACACACGATTGTTGCATAGTCATAATATTGTTATATCACATCTATCATTATTAAATATGTCACACATCTATGCCATATATGACTTATAATGCTAGCCAATTAATGATAGCTTAACCTTATTGGTATAGGAACTATATAACTCTATCTTGCATAAAGTATTACTTTTTTTACCTTTCTTGCATATATTCATTACCAAACATTGTTATCCTTTTCTTGCAATATTTTTCATCCTATTCTTTTCATGCTAGAAGGACTTAAAGTCTTATCCTGTTGTAAATTCAGGACATTTACCCTTTCTTGCGTATAGAAAGACGTACTATACCTTTCTTGTCATTGGAAAAATCTTGAAACATTCATACATCTTTGACATATTATGTAACAACCCAAGTAAACTATATCAATATTTTATCTTTTTTTGTCCCTAATAGGTTACCCATTCTGAAACTCATAGTTTTGTTATCACCCAACGAGTTGCTTGTCCATTGAAAAATGTCTTGACAGAGAAGGTTTCTTTCCTCTTATAACGAAGGCTTTGTTATCCACCTCAACCAATGCGAGACTTACGTCTCCACCCCCTTATACTGCCTTACATCCTCACTAGCACACGGGTTTTTCCGCTAACTCTATACCATTTGTAACAACCCATGTTTAAGTTCCTTTTCTTGTATGTATGCAAGACTTGGTCGCATATATATTTTTATGTTATTACATGTTTCTCCCATTCTTACCTAGCGTAAGACTTAGGTCATTTATTCTATTTTTACGTGTTTAGCATGACCTGGCTACATGAAAGTACATTGTGTGTTTGGTGTCTATGGTATGTAAGTATTTAAAATCAACTAAGTTAAATAAAACAAAAGAGAATGAAAAGAGTTTCATAATAGACCTCTCATATCGACTGACTTGAAGTAGAAACAAGAGTGTTATACATAGGCTTGTAAATGAACCTAACGTTCAATGAACAGTACGGCGAGAAGTTTGTTTACATTCATTAGTTTACTAACTTTGAAAACATGAACAAATTAATTAAATGAACAAACATGAATACAAGCCGCAATCGTTCATTATGCTCGTGAACGATTGATAACGTGTTCATTTATGTTTCTTTGTACTTGTTCATTTATAGGTTATTTTTTATATTTCTATTGAATTGGTTTTCTTTTGAATAAACATGAAACTCTAGTTATACTATATGCCTCCACCGACATCCCCCATTTAACCATTTTTTTTTAGTTTGTGGTAAATCTTGACATACTTCTAACATTTTGTGTTAATTTTGTTTATGATAATTATGTCAATTACATTTGGATAATTATGTTAAGTATATAATTATTTTCGGTGGGTCCTGCGTAATATCTGTGATACGAACATATTTTAGTATTTATTCTATAATATGATCATTTGTATAAGTTTATGTTTATGCAAATTCGTTTGACTTTATGCTAGCTTGTGTTTGTTTACGTTTCATAAATGTTCATAACAGTTCATGAACATGTTCATTTTATAATGAAAAAACATAAACAAGAAATCTTGTTCGGTAAGTTATTGTGAACAGTTTATAAACAAGTCATTTTCTTAATTAAAGAGCACAAACATTATTCATTTTCTATTGGTTTGTTTGTAGCCATACTGATACATATTCTGGAAATAAAAAATAGATCAAACCAAATCATAAGTAAATAGGAAGAAACACATCAGTAAAGTTAATAAAAGAATTAATAGTGCTAATATCTGGCCCTATGACATTTGATTGGACTGGATAATATTTTATTGGTGTTGGTTTACTTCGACCCAAAAATTTTAAGGTTTGTATATTACACAATAATGTTTTGATAAAATGAAAGACCGAAAAACTACTTCAATTAACTTCAACATCGGCCCACATATTGATCCCACTTGGTGCGATTTTCTCTTTATAAATATTAGAAGCTTTGCGACTATCGCCTTTCATTTAAAGGAGTTTGAGCGAACATTATATAACAGAAGTTTTCAACATACATAAATGCAGATTGTTCTTTAAAAAATACATAAAAACATGACAAAATGTATCATACATTCTTATTTATAGTAAGTAAATGATTTTGTACTTTGTGACCTTGCAGACTTGTGAAGCCGTAGCCGGTGATGTTACAATTCGTGCAAGTCGAACTCAATATGTTGATTTTACAATTCCCTACATGAGTTCTGATGTTTATATGCTTGTTCATGCTGTGCATGAATGGAACCAAACCTTGTGGACTTTTTTAAGACCTTTTACATGGAGATTATGGATCACAATAGTTTGTGCATGTATCTATACCGGAGTTGCGGTCGCAATTTTAGAATATCGCGTTGGAAACCCCAAATTTACTGTCCCAATACATAAGAGAATCCTAATGGTGATCTGGTTTCCAATTTCAACATTCTTCTTCCATGAAGGTACATTTACATATTTTATGGTGTATAACTTAGGTAGATACTTTTGCTTGGCTTTAAAAGTAATGGTTTTAAACCAAACCGATATAATGGTTAGCTATCTATTAGACTAAAAATATTGTCAACCGTTCTTTTATTAAGTTCCTATATTGGCTCCTAAATTATAGGTCAATATTGTTGTAAATTATGAACTTTTCTCCACTTCATCAATTAAATTGTCCCTGCTAACCCTTAAATAATCACCTTGCAATCTATTACCTCAAGCTCATAAATCTCTATCGACCCTATTACATGCAAGTGCCCATAAATTAAGAAGCCACTTCTCCAAAGTGCCTTCCTTACTTCTACCCAACACACATATTTTTCCCTACCTTTCCCCCAACCATGAATCATTCATCATCCACTTACCCAATGCTAACCTAATCAAGGGGAATAGTCCTCCGACACATCGAGTGTAATTGGCTATTGCTATTGATTCTCCTTTTCATGAGGTACTGTTGTTTGCAAAGGATCCTAAAGGCTTTAAAACAACCTCTAAATATTTCCATTGGATTACTGCCATAAAACAAGAATTAGCAGCTTTACCATAAATATAACGTGTGATCTTGTTCTCGCCCTCATTCTTCAAATTTTGTTAGCTCAAATTGGGTACTTTGAATAAAATAATATGCAGATGGATCAATGATAGATTTAAGCTGAGATTAATTGCTCTAGGCTTTAGTCAATTACTTGGCTTTGATTATTGTCACCTTTTCAGCCATGTTGTCAAAGCTTCAATAGTTCCTATTGTTCTTTTCGTTGTGGTAACTTGTAATTGTAATTTCTTCAACTTGATGCTAAAAATGTTTTCTTAAAGGAAACCTAAATGACATGGTCTTCTTAAAGCAACCACCAGGATTGGTTGATTTGTGTTTTCTTAATCACGTGTGTGGGCTTAAGAAAGCACTCGTAAAGCAAGCCACTCGTGCATGGTTCCAATGCTTGAGTACCTTTTTAATTAAACAATCACTTTCATGCAATCAACTGGAGACCTCCTTATTTATCTTTCTAGAAAAATTACCCTAATGCAATATTTTTAAAACAACCTTCAATTAAGTTCCACTAGCTTAAAAAGAAATTGCATTTGCATACCAAAAGGTTGCATTATCTAACAAAAAAGTTCCTTGAAATCTAATAAAATTTGACCTAATGCGGCCTTTGATAAAAAGGTTGTTTTAGGCTAATGCACCTTTTTCAAGGTCTGATGCAACATATTGCAAGAGTTGTATTAGCTTCATTTTGTTGTAGTTGTGTATGTTATTAATCTTTATATTTTGACTAGAAGTTTTCCACAAAAGACTATGGAAATCTTAACTACTTTCTTAAGTTGGAAGTCACCTACACATCTATGGGATTGTTTTGTTGTCAAAAGAAATAAGTGAATGATATTCTAAAACAAGCTAACCATCTTTACTACAATCTTGTGGAACACCACTTAGCCCCAATGATGTTTTTCAATGGGCTAGTGATCCTCTTCATGATATCACACATTATAGACTTTGGCAGGAGAGCTTTATTATCTCATCATTACTTGATTGGATCTCTCATATGCTATGAACCAAGAAAGATAATTCGTTCATTTAATAACTGACACACGCTTTATTAAAAAGGACATTTTGCTATGTTAAGGGGACATTTTTCCAATGACTTAAGTTTCTTAAAACTGAAAATGTCATCCTTGGTTGGATACTTGAAAACAGATCTGGCATAGTATCAATATAAGGCATTTAATGCATGATTGTTCTTTTTTAAGGTGAAATCTTGTTTCTTGAAGTACCAAGAAACAAACAATCATCTCCAAATCAAGTTATGTGTCAGAATATCGACGAATGGCAAACACTTCTTTCTTAGATCAATCGTTTCTTATAGGGTTCTAATGCATTACCCATGATACGCTCAATCTATTTTGTAATGACTTAAATGTTATTTTCCTATGTGGAAATCTAGTCTCCGATAAGTAGACAAACTGTATTAACATTAGTTACCATTTCATTTACGACCTCATTTTGTTTAGGAAACAACATACTAAATTTGTTCCTACCGAGCTACATGTGGCGATGTATCTACCAAACCCCCTTCTAAACTATTATTAAAATATTTTCGAGGCAAGCTCATGAGTCATCCACCACCTGTAAGCTTGATAGGGCAGGGTGATATTTGACTAATAATATAGTCAATGATTCTTCATTCTTTTATTTGAATTACTCAATTAGTTCCTAGATTATAGTAATAGAAACTATGAATATTCCTTGTTCCATTTGATATTCAATATACAATGAAATTGAGTTCCCCGACACCATTCATGTACTTTTCCTACTTCAGGTTGGATTGTTCATGGTAATGCTTGGTTATATTAATTCTTTGGAAATCACTACTAGAAACAAAATCATTTCCCACTACATATTTAATCAAAAATTACATTTTTGACCGAAAATACTGGCAAAACTCTTATCCGGTGTTTCCTTTTACAATATAATTTAGTGATAATTTTTACTGTTGCAAATCTTATGACTGGTTTATGATCATATATTTTATGACTAGTAACATACTAAGTTTTTATTCAATTGCACAACATAAGCAAGTGCGATGGTTCTAATGAATCTATTTAAAGTGACTTACTATATATATATATTTTTTTGTAGGGAAAATACTCAATAAGAACTCCAAAATTGTTCTTGTTATGTGGCTCAGTATGATTTTCATAGTGGTTCAGATTTTCACAGCCACTTTGTCCTCATGGTTAACACTAGATCAACTTCGTCCCAAATTGCCATCAAGCTTTGAAAATGCCGGCTATCCAGATGGTTCTTTTCTAAAGGATTTTATAATCCAAAAATATAATTGTTCAGGCAAAAATCTTATACCTCTCAGAACCATCGATGAGTATAAATATGCATTATCCAATGGTATCGTAAATGTTGTTTTTCATGAGCTCCCCTATATAGAACTGTTTCTTGCGAAGTATGGTTCTAATTACATGAAGTTTGGACCCATAAACCATGAATTCGGAATTGCATTTGTGAGTCTCCTCTCTCTCCCTCTCTCTCTCTCTCTCTCTCTCTCTCTCTCTCTCTCTCTCTCTCTCTCTTATTGTTAGTCTAAAATACACATGTGTGTGTTCTATGTGTCGGCTGGTTTAATTATTTTAAAGGGATTAAATTTTAATTCTTTTTCATTTTAAATCGTCTAACCATTTACGAAAATTAATTTACATTAGTTATATAATAATATTTTAAATCATTTAATTTATCTAACTACATATATTTTTTTATCTTATACAATATCTCATAGATTAGTTGTATTGATATTTTAATAATAACGAAATATATTTTAATAGGGTGAGATACTAAGCTGGCAATGAAGAGCCATACATAATGAGTGATATTAGGGTTCTATCAAACAAAATGTTGTTTTTATAAACCCCAACATCAATCCTATCGGATTAGTCCACAAGAACTTAGGAAACACCTATACCATTTAATATTGCTAGTCATTTGCCTCAAATTAAATTTCACAAGTGAAAGCGGATGCTGGAAAGATAAAGAAGAGGGTTCAGTGTGCATTTGGTTATCGAAATATACAATGATAAAAATTTATGAAGAACAACTGAAAGAATTATATATAATTGTTAGAGTTTTAATTATAATTTGTTGCTTATGATGAAAAGTTTGGGTGCCGTTAGGAGTCTTAGTTAGCACATATTTGTTTAGTACGAATATATTTAAATATTTAGGTTTTTTATCCATGCTTTGATTAGTAAAAATAAAACGAATGTTGTTGAGTTCTTTTAGCACAAGATCGATACCAACATTATTATGTGAACAAAGACACCAAAGATCTGTTTTATCAAAGCCATGAAAGAACTCATATTAAGAGTTATAAAACTAATTCTCTACCCGAATAATGAGTAGGCTATACCATTTAAAAATGATTAATTTACATTTACATACATGAAGAATGAGTAAATTACAAGAACACATATAGAGAATATCCTAATGATCAGTCATGACTTTAACATCCCCCCTCAAGCGAACTAGTGGAAAACCGAGCTAAAGTTTAGTGTGTAAGACCTCAAACTTGTATTAGGAAACACTTTTGTTAAATATGTAGGCTATCCAAAGCTTGGTTGGAACGAACTTAGTGTGAAGACCCCCTAGAAGCAGCAAGTTACAAATAAAATGATAGTAATCAATATGTTTTGCGCACTTATGGGAGACCATATATTGTGTAGAATATGGAACTCTGATTGTCATATAAAAGAGTAGTTTGATTAGGAGGAAAAGCTAGAAGTTCACGGAGTAAGCGAGTGATCCAAATTATATGAATTGCAATGTTTGCATTGGCACAATACTTAGATTCATAACTTGGGCAAGACAAGGTTGGTTGCTTCTTGGCATTCCAAGAGACTATATTACCTCCTTGGAATATAGAGTGATCATATGTGGAAAGTTGATTATCAAGACAGTGAGCTCAGTCTGTATCGGAATATTTTGAGGATTGAATCAGAAGTTGGTCTAGAGATTGTAACACTGAAGGAAAGCATTCTTTCTATTGACATACCTAATAATATATTTTACACACTCAAATTGAGTAAGGGTGGGAGGTTAGAGGAACTAGCTTACTTGGTTAACATCATCAGAGATATCCAACCGGGTTATGATTATATTGTAGTGCTCCAACAAGAGATTAATAAAAAATAGGCTGAGGATAAGGCATTCTAGAAAGGATGAAGGACTCATTGATAGTTAAAGATGTGTGAACTAGTGCATAATAAAGGAGATTTGCTCATTGAAGAATGTCATATGAATATTTATTTGGACCGACTAAGGAATAGTCCATAATTAATGGTTATGACTTTAAGCTCAAGAAAGTAATTTAAATCACCAAGATCTTTTGATGGTGAATTCACTTTGCAATCAAGTAATGAAAGGTATAATAACATGTTCCTGAGTACCAGTTAAGATTAGATCATCAAAATAAACAAGAAGATACATGATACATGAGTCTCGCTTAATGACAAATAGGGACGTGTCAGCATAAGTGCACGAACACCCATGATGTAAATGAAAGAAACTGACTCTATGAAACCATGCTCTCGAAGCTTTTTTGAGACATATAGGGCTTTGTTAAGCATACAGACATGGTCAGGAAATTAAGGGTCCACAAAGCCCGAAGGTTGTTCTATGAATACAAACTCATTTAGTAAGCCATGCAGAAACATATTATTTACATCTAGTTGGTGAAGTTTCTAACTATTAATCATGGCCAATGATAGAACAATATGAATAATGGAGGCTTTGACTACTAGACTAAAAGTTTGAGAGTAGTCTAAACCTAATATTTAGCTAAATCCTAAAGATACAAGGTCAACCTTATAACGATCATTGGACCCATCTAAATGATACTTGATGTGAAATTACCACTAAGAACCAACCATATTATGGCAAATAATTACTTATGTATCGCATCCACCCATTTAGGGTCTATTATAGTAGTTTTTACTCTTTTTGGCGTAGTGTAAGCAAACAAGGCAGAGTAAAGGCCATGGGTGGTTTATGTATGGGCTAAGTTAGCATGCTCCTTAGAGTTAAAGATCATAACTTTAGCCCTAGTTTCCATATGGTAAGACTTTAGGTCTTTTATGCTATTATTGGTTTGGGCATAAGTATAATCACGCTCTAAATGGGCCTGCTTATCATTGAAAAAAAAGGAGAAGGCTCAATGGGCGAGGAATCGACAAGGTGTCATTTGATTGGACTTGAAGAAGAGGGTCTAGATTTTTAGTTAGATTGGGCAAAAGAGTGGGAGTTGGTATGTCAAACTTGAAGCCAAAAGATAGGGTTGTGGGTAAGGTGTGCATAGAATGGGTAGAAGCAGTATTATGTGTTTCTGGTTGGATCCCCACTAAGCGATGTTCTATATATTTTTACATGGATAGTGGATTGGTTGTGGTTAGATATGTTCCCTGCAAATGGAAAAACTCATTCAACAAATTTGGCATGACAAGGGATCTAAACCCTTGATGTGTGTGGGTCAAGGCTATGAAATCCCTTGTATCGAGAACAATAACCCATAAATATGAATGGGAGACTACAAGGTGCAAGCTTATAATCTCAGTAATCATGAATCTATGGATAGACCCAACAAGTAAAAGCAAGAAAGTTATTATTGGTGGGCTTGCACAAGAACAGTAGCTCAAAGGGTGACTTTGCATTCAAGGTTTTTGTGGGAAGTCTAATAATAAAATAATAAGCTGAGCTAAAGTACTCTACCCAATAAGCAGGTGGAAAGCGATAATCCATTTTCAATTATAAGTCGATGTATTCGTCTGACCCCACCATTTTGTTGAGGGGTATACAGACATGAAAAGCGGTGAAAAGTACCATTTTATAAACAAAATCTTAACATTGTGAATAAAAAACATTGTTAGGTTTGATATAAGGCTGATACAACCAAAACACCCAAAGTCTCTCCTGCATGCATGCACAATTATACTGAAGTGGAATGCTTTGGAAGTTTCACACTTTGCCTTAGAAAATATTCAAAGTGTGAAATCTTCTGAAGCCAATACCAATATTTTCCGAAGCCAAACATGAAGTCTTCCAAAGCTTTAGAGACAAAGTCTTCCAAAGCCAACACTTAAAGACAGATTTCTTCCAAAGACTTTTGAACACATGTTTTATCTGATGTACCGTTTCCATAAAGTTGGACCCCTTTCCACTGCAACTCTAATAAGACACCAACTTTACATAAGTTGGTGACAGGTCCATGCTTTTGGTAACTGTACATTGAGGTATTGAGTCTGTAACTTTGTACTTTACGTACTTTATCCTTTTTGTAATATATTAGGATGTGAGCTATGGCATGTCATGGTCACTAGTCAAAAGAAAATCTGCCTTTTGACTCTACATTGATTTTGTTGTTGTCTAGATCATGTATCCAGCTGGCCTTCAAAGTATGGTCAGCTGTAGGTTGTAGTATAAGTATCTCTGCTCCTTGTATCATATCATCCATTGCTTTGTAAACACTTGTAAGGAACTAGAGAGTAATATACATCATCCTTGAAAACCAACTACTTGTGTTGTTCTTGTTATATCTCTTGAATACTTGTGTTTCTTAGTTCCCACTAAAACTGGTTTCTAGTTCCCATTTGATCTGTTAAGTGTTGTTGCACACTCTCCTCTTTGTGTTGTTGTGATATAAGCAAGTACCCTTAAACGATCCTGTAATTGGTATAAGAGCATTCCAAGCTCTTGATATAAGATCTCACTATCTTAAGATCTCTCACACACACAAAATACTTAACATCTCAAATGGCAGCTATATCTAAAGCTGATATGAAAACTGGAACCATGACAAAGTCCCCACTAATCACTCCTGAGGACTTTGACACTTGATGCCAAAGAATAGAAGACTTTATCAAGTCTCTAGACTCAAGAATGTAGGATTCTGTTATTACTGGACCTTACATACCAAGCACCTCTTCAGCTACTGTTGGAGGTGGTATGATCCCAAAGGTTGTGGCTGACTACTTAGATGAAGATAAAAAGAGAGTAGAAATTGATCAAAAGGCCATGAAAGCCCTTCAGACTGCTCTTCCAAACTATGTATATAGAGATTTCAAGAAATGCAAAACAACTAAGCAATTATGGGATGCATTGAAACTGTTGTATGAGGGTTCCACTGAAGCCCAAGAGAACAAGAAGGATCTCTTCAAGCAGCAGTTTGAAATTTCACCTTCGAAACAGGTGAGACCATGACTCAACAATACTTCAGATATGTTGAGATTGTGGATACTGTAGTGGATGTTGGAGTAACTCTTGAAAATAAGGATATTGTAAGGAAATTCATGTCCTCTCTTCCTAGGCAATAGACATATTATTGTGTTGTTATTAAGAGAACTAAGAACCTTAAGACTCTCACTTTGATAGAATTGTATGGCATTCTCAGTGGATACTAGATGGAGATGAACATGCAAGGTTCGTTTGGTAACTCCAGCAATCAAATGGGTTCAGCCCTTCATGTGACTGAAAGGGATAGCACAGAACCCCAACATCATCTCATATGCTACCCTGACGACTCACAAAAGGGTCCTTTCATCACCTTCCCAGAGACACCAAGGGAGGACTATACTCAAGGAATCCCATTCCAAGAGACAAGTTCTTCTCAAGCTTTTGTGTCTTTTGATGAAAGTTGTGGCAGATTTTTCTTCACCCTCGAAGACCTAGACTGTATCTATCCGGAGGATCTGGAGTATATGGAGATAGTCTAGCAAATGGCTCTCTGACTCACAGAGCCAATAAGTTCTACAAGTGGACAGGAAGGAAGTTTCCCAGCAATACAACCTGTGGAAAGTTTAGGCTAGATAAAAGAAAAGTCAAGTGTTACAACTATAACTTGATGGGCCATTTTGCTAGGGAGTGCAAGGCACCAAGAACAAATGGTGGCCATGCACAATCCAGACCAAACTACATTGATAAAGCTACCCAGAATGAGAAGTCAAAGCAGCAAGCTGCAGTTGCTGTTGAAGAAGGAGGCTTTGACTGGAGCTTTCAGGTGGAAGATGCATCCTCAAACCAATCATTGATGGCCGATCATGATGAAGCCAAGGTATTGGAACATCTCGGTACTCTCCTGAATGTATTGCTAAAGTTAACAGATACAGGTCCTACATCTTAGAGATGAGATCTGATCTTGAGTCCTTGAACATCTTAAAATCTGATTTCAAAAAGGTTGAAAATGATTATAAGTTAAAGATAGAGGACTTGAAGAAAACCATTTCAGTTCTAAGACATGAGCACACCAATTATAGGACTCAGATCAAGGATCCCATAACCAAGTTAACTGAATGCAAGAGATCAAGGCTACTTTTGACTCTAAGCAGAAACAAGCCTTTATCTCTACAGGGTTTGAAGTGGTTAAGACTGAAGACATCAACCTCAACTCTTCTACCAAGAGTTCTGGTTCATGTTCAAATCATCTATCTCAACATCAAGAAGAAGGCTGATTTGTTGTGTACCACTGCTACACAGCCTGAACCATCCAACTGAATAGTTCTCACCCTAAAAGGACTGTCTCTACATCTGAAAAGATGAAGTTGGAGAAGGGAAGTGATCAAAGTCAACATTGTTCTCAGTAGAAGGCTCTTAGGAAGAAAAAGATGGACTGTGTTATGTGTCAGAGTACTTCTCATCTTGCTAAGGATTGTCCATACAATCCAAGAGGTACTCTTCATGTAACCAAGAAAGAGACTTCCAAGAGCTCTAAAAAATTTCAGCTTTAAAAGGAAAATCTGTTTCCTTCAGAAGCTCCAAAGTGAAGAAGAAGGCAAGTGGAAAATTGCATTCGGAAGAAAATTTGGTCTTGGAAGAAAGGAATACTTCCGAAGCACTTAAGTCTGCTCCAGTGTTAGCAAGATCTTCCGAAGGTATAGTCATCAAAACTTCCGAACTCTCAAAAGCTTCCGAAGTATTGAAGGTCAAGTCCAAAGTTCCGAAGGTGGTGTGGAAGTCAAAGAAAGACCAATTGATTGAAAGTTCTCCATCAACAAAAGCAAAAGACAAGCACAACTATAGGATCTATTACTATTTCATTACCTTCTACTTCCTTTGATAAGCCCAAGACCAATAAGGCTTGGGTTTCCAAATGTAACTAATCATTTTCTTTATGAAAGAACAGCTCAAGACAAACAAGAATGTCTGGATCATTGATAGTGGCTGTTCCAGGCACATGATAGGCAACAAGTCACTACTCCAAAATTTTGAAGGAATTGATGGATTGCCAGTTGCTTTTGGAGGAGACGAAGATGGTTATATTTCTAGAAGGTGCAAGGTCACAAATGGTAAGCTCAGCATTAAGAAGGTAAACTTTGTCAAGGAGCTTGGATATAATCTTCTGAGTATATCCCAATTTTGTGATCAGAGTCATAACATGCTCTTTACTGAGCATGAGTGCATTGTTCTCAAGCCCGGGGTGATCATTCCTCATGAGGATATCATTCTCAAAGCCCCCAGGATAGAGAACATATACAAGATGGATTTGCAAAAAACATCTCCCTTAGGAGAAGTTTCTTGCTTTCTATCTAAAGCTAATAGTGATGTGTCTTTCCTCAGGCATAAAAGAATGTGCCATGTAAACTTTAAGAACATGAATAAATTGATTAAAAATGATTTGGTAACTGGAATGCCAAAGAAAGAGTTTACAAGTGATGATCATTATGTTACATGCCTGAAAGGGAAGCAACACAAATATCTCACAAGCCTAAGGAATGAAACTCCATCACTACACCTACACTTGTTACATATGGATCTCTTTGGCCCCACTAGTGTAATGAGTCTAGGAATGACCTCTTATTTTTTGGTGATCACAGATGGCTTTACAAGATTCACTTGGTCTTTTTCCTTAAAACAAAGGATGGACTCATGAGATTCTAAAGAATATCATCTTAAAAATTGAGAATTAATATGATCACAAGGTCAAAACCATAAGCTATAATCAAGGAACTGAATTTAAGTATAAAATCCTTGATACATTTTGTGATGAAAAGCGTACACGACAATATAGTGCTCCTAGGACTCCTCAGCAAAATGGTGTTGCTGAGAGGAGAAACAGGACACTGATTGACTCTGCAAGAACCATGTTATCTGACTCTAAGTTGCCCATCACCTTCTGGGCAGAGGCAGTCAACACTGCCTGCTATGTGCAAAACAGGGTTTTAGTGGTTAAGATTCATGGCAAGACTCCTTATGAACTTTAGCATAAGAGGAAACCTTTTATTCGTTATCTCAGGTCATTTGGGTGTCCTTGCACAATCTTGAATACCAAAGATCAAATTGCTAAATTTGCTGAGAAATCAGATGATGAACACTACATTGGATACTCTTCTCAAGCTAAGGCTTATAGAGTATACAATCTCAAAACTAGAATTGTTAAGGAGACAGCCAATGTGACTTGCAATGAACACACACCCAGTGTAGCTGGTTCTGGTCCTGATTGGCCATTTGATCTTTATTTAGTTACCAACTGTTTTAACAAATCTTATGAGAATGTTTCCGGATCTACATATATCTTACCTCTAGGTGATCCTAATCTAAGATTTGAGATAAGAAGACCTTCAAGTTACACCTCTTTAGCTCCAGTTGTAACTACTTTTGCAAATGAAGTTTCTATGAGCACAACAATGACAAATTCAGCAGATACATCTGAGATGCCTTCAAATTATAGCTTAGAGGCTCAACAACTAAATAAAGAAACTTCAAATGTAGAGGAAAATGGTGGTGGTGATAGTGATCAAGAAGTTCTTGATGTTGATAACCACTCCATAGATGAAAACATCAATGATGTCACACACTCATTGGATCAAGTTTCTCTTGATAAGTGTGTTGATGTGGTGGGAGAAATATCAATGCCAGATCTAAATTTTATTAATTTAGATCTCTCTCAACAACTTGCTATGATCCCTTAACTAAGGATCCATAAGTCTCACCCTACCACAAACATCATTGGAGATGTTGACACATGGGTAAGAACAAGAGGACAAACCCATGAAGCAAATTTTTGTCTTCACTCTTGTTTCTTATCTTAGATAGAGCCCAAGAAGATTGATGTGGCTCTGAAAGATGGAAGTTGGGTTGAAGCTATGCAAGAGGACCTGCTGGAATTCAAAAGGCAAAAGGTTTGGAACCTATGTCCTCTTCCTCATGGGAAGACTACTATAGGAACCAAATGGGTGTTTAGGAATAAGAATGATGATAGAGGAATCGCCATAAAAAACAAAGCTAGACTAGTTGTTCAAAGCTATACTTACCCATACAGGAGGAAGTGGATACTGGAGCTCCCACTTCTCCTGAGGAGCAAACCACTCCCATTACTTTAAAGATCAGTGCTGAGGTTCCTCATGCTCAGCCTGATGATCTCACAAGCCTAACTGCCTTAAGCCTTCACTCTGAGTCTCAACACTCAAGTGAACAACCTTTAGGGGATAGCTACTATCCCCAGTTTTTAGACTTAAACCAACCCATTCCCAACCTAGACTTCTATACTAATTAGGACTTAGGTTTCAGTGAGTATAATGAGTCTCTCTATTCCTCCCCTACTTAAAGAGAGATGAGTGCTCCTGACTCACCTGTGTCTAGCCCACATCAGTCGCCTATCATTGAGGTGGATTCTTCTGAACTTGTTCAGGAGATCCATATGGAAGAGGCTCTCACATTAGCAAGTAATTACATCATTCAGACCTTGACCATGGCAACTTAGCCCATTAACACTTCAATTGAAGCTGTCATTGAGTAGAGGAAATTCAGTAGTCAAGAACTCCTAGCTGGTGGTAAGAGAAAAGACTTTGGCCCAATTCTCTCATCCCCCAATGATTCTTCCGATGAAGAAGAGGGGAATCTGAGGCTAAAGGTGCAAAAACTGTCACACACATGCACCTATCTAGTCTCCAAGGTTAGTCACCTTAAATCTTAGGTGACTACCTTGCAAAACAGGGTCAATGATCAGCAACTTGAGATATCTTATCTTAAGGAAAAACTAGTTGGGAGACCTTTAAGAAGAGCTCAACCAGGAACACAAGAACCTGTGAATGTGGTTGACCTAACCTCTAGCTCATCTATGCAAGTGGATGATGCTACCAAAAAGGGTGAGAAAGTCATCATAAACACAGAATCTGGGAGTTCTTCATAGAGCATGGACATTGAAGACTCACCATCTTCACTTGCAACAGTCCATACTAAGCAACTTCCTCAAGTTCACATTGATATGGACTCTATAGACTATATCATTTAAAGTCTTTTTGGGGAAAGGATACCAAGGGCAACGTCATCTCCAACTCAAGGAACTTCAAATCACATTACAGGGTGGATGTATGATGAAAATAGATGAGCCCTTATCATTCAAAGAGTTCAAGGGCAATAAGAAGTCTTCAACTTTCAGACTTTGAACTTCTATGAAAGTCTTGATCTTGTCAGCATGCCACTTGTCAACTAAAGCCAATCTAGACAAGCTGACAGACTGGCTCAAAGGATTCAAGATAGGATCACTGTAGAGTTCAGCTTCAGAAGAAGACTAAGGCAATCAGACAATATCATTGGTCAACTAGATGTTGAGGCAAATCCTAAGATTAGTTTCATAGGGGAAACCTTGACAGAGGGCCCAGTGGTAGAACCTGAGAGCCCTGTCTCACCATCAACTGCTCCAGAGATTCATTCCCTTGATGAGACACCTTCTGGTGAAGGTGCATCTCAACCTCTCTCTAGCCAGAGCTTGGAACCTACACCAAGCAATGAAGGCCAAAGCTCTCTCCACCCTGAGTCATAAAGGTCTGTGAGTGACAAAGGAAAAAGAAAAATAACTTCTGAGGAGTTTGAGGAGGAGGAGAGAGAGAGAGAGGAAAAGGAAGCTAAGGGGAGAAAGTTCCTCTACTGGGTCTGCATGATTCATGGAAGCTGCTATCAGGGCTGTCCCCAGGCCAAATACTTAGGATAATGAGTTGAGGGCAGTCAGGATAAGCTACTTACAAACCAAGAAGTATGATATTGATATTATCATCTCCCTCCCCTTAGATGAATTAAATGAACCGGCTAACATGGGATTATCAAAGGAAAGAAAGGAGGCAGAGGATGCAAAATTACTTCTTTAAATCAAAGAAGAAAGAAGACAAAAAAGACTCTACAAGCATGTGCATATTGTCTCCTCAGTTCAGGAAAATGTTGTACATAAGGATGTGGCTCCACAAGAACCTTTGGTAGACAAAAAAAACTAATAGGATCAACATGATCAACTACATGAGTGCCACAGGCCTCTATCATGCTGATGCACTTCTTCCCATACCCTTTGATTACATTAAGTTTGAGTACCTCAAACAGCTGGAACTTGAGTTAGTCAAAGAAAGAAAAATCACTAAAAGGAAGTTAAGGGAAGAGGCTGCAAAGTCAAGAGCCATTGTCCAGAAAAGTATGAAGAAGTCTGCTGATAGGCAGAGGATGATGAGCTTCTTGAAGCTATATGGATTCTCCGGAAGAAGAATTGGCCCCATGTCTTTATCCACTATGGATGAGCATATAATGGTGATCAAGCAGAAGATTCAAAAAGGATAACTTGTTGACTTACACTCCCCACCAAGTCAGGTCCCTCAGGAAGTGGAGACTAAGGTTGAATCATTTGAGACAACACAACCTGAGTCTCCTACTAAGCCTCAACAAGCTTCCACTTTTGATCCATAGCAGGGTTCTGTCCCCTCTCAATCTGAACCTATGAGAGAGGAAGACCCAACTGAGAAAGACAAAGAAGACCAACCAAGTGCTGCAGGTCATTCTTCTCAGTTAAAAGGTTCAAAGAGGAGAAAAAGGATGGCTTCCAGACCAAAGCCAAAGAAGAAGAAGAAGAAAGAAGCATCCATCTCCAAATCTTAGGATGAGTCAGAACATCCTGAGGATGTGTAACAAGAGGATGCTCTACCAACTCCAGTTCAAGTAGCTCCTCTAGCATCAGGAAGACGCATCTTGTCCTGGACATACACTATAAATCAAGAAAGAAGGTATGTCATCAGAGATCAAGGTGTTGAAGATGTCTACATATGGCAAGACATGTTTAATTTGCCTCTACATGATCTGTTTGACATGAGAAGACACTTTGAGAGTCTGAGTGATCCTGATCATCTTATGAAGAAAGGGATGGTCATCATTATGATGAGGACTATTGATATCTGAAGTCTTCAAATGTTTTGATATCATCAGCCTAGAGGGAGTTTGTAAGGTTTGATATAAGCATGATGCAACCCAAACACCCAAAGTCTCTCCTGCATGCATGCACAAGTGTACTGAAGTGGAATGCTTCGGAAGTTTCACACTCTGCCTTAGAAAATATTCTAAGTGTGAAGTCTTCCGAAGCCAAGACCAATATCTTCCGAACCAAACATGAAGTCTTCCAAAGCTTCAGAGACAAAGTCTTCCGAAGCCAACATTTGAAGACAGATTTTTGCCGAAGACTTTTGAACGCATGCTTTATCTGATGTACCTTTTCCATAAAGTTAGACCCCTTTCCGCTGCAACTCCGATAAGACACCAACTTTAAATAAGTTGGTGAAAGGTCCATCTTTTGGTAACTGTATATTGAGGTCTTGAGTCTGTAATTCTCTACTTTATGTACTTTATCCTTTATGTAATGTATTAGGATGTAAGCTATGGCATGTCATAGTCACTATCAAAAGGCAATCTGCCTTTTGACTCTACATTGATTTTGTTGTTGTCTAGTTCATGTATCGAGCTGGCCTTCAAAGTATGGCCGGCTATAGTTTGTACTATAAGTATCTCTGGTCCTTGTATCTTATCATCCATTGCTTTGTAAACACTTGTAAGGAACTAGAGTGCAATATACATCATCCTTGAAAACCAACTACTTGTGTTGTTCTTGTTCTATATCTTGAATACACGTGTTTCTTAGTTCTCACTAAAATTGGTTTCTAGTTTTCCATTTGATCTGTTAAGTGTTATTGCACACTCTCCTCTTTGTGTTGTTGTGTTGTAAGCAAGTACCCTTAAACAGTCCTGCAAACATCATTCCTCCATCACTTTGGAACACCTTGATTTTGCATTTAACTGGGCTTGAACAAATTTCATTTAAGCAAATAAAATAACATGAAAACCGAACTTTCTTATAGAGGATAAAAGCATATCAACAATGAGAAGTCATCAACAAATATTATACAATGGTGATAATTATCAACCGATGTTGCCGGGGACGGGCCCCATAAGTCACTAGGAATCAAATCGAATGGATGCAAAGCCCGATCTTCATCATAAGATAACTAGTGTTCCTTAGACATTTAACATAAATAGCATATAACTAGTGTCAAACGAAACATGGCCTAACCACGAATGCCAAAGTTCATATGAAGCCTTTACCAAAGAACAAGAATAAGTAATCAAACATATGCCTTTACACTTTAGAGCAAATTTTTCAAAGTTTCAAACAAAGGACCAAGACCATACAAGATCTAATGTAGTTTGTTAGCATCATCAATCGACTGACATACCACTAAGAGTTTGTAACATATGCCTTTACACTTTAGAGCAAATTTTTCAATAGAGGCTACACATTTGGAATTGGTCTAGTAAATTATGAACATGTTCGATAGAAGTGTTTCTATAGGCCGACTAAAGGGCAACCAAGATTTTTCAGGCAGTTAAGAGGCCAATAATCTTGACCACATCCCCATCTGACAGCAAGACATGAAGAAGAAGAATAATAGCCTTCTAATTAGTCGATACCCTTGAAGCAAAAATGGGTTAAGAAATGATTTGTCACACTGAATAGTTTTTGGTGGTGGCATGGTAGAATATTTGTCAACATAAGAGACAAGTTTATAAAAGGATGACAGAGGAAGCATTTGATTCTTCAATTGAAGATAATTTGATGGTGAAAGTTTTAGTATGATCATATATAAGATGGTATTCAATGTCAAAGTACCATTAGGATTATTTGAAGATGAATCCAAGGATGGTTATAGAAAAAGGTAGGAGAAAAAATAGGGAAAAAGAAAAGAGAAGAGTGAAGGGGGAGGTCTAAGAATGTGCAATGGCAGATACCATAAAAGTTACAAAAACCGATTCTGTACCCAAATAATAGGTAGGCAATATCACTATATATAGTTAATTTACATTTACATACATGAAACATGACTAAATTACAAGAACACATATAGAAAATTTCATAATGATCATTGTTGACTTTAACACATATTGTAAGGCCCCGTTCCCCGGACGCTTATAGCTAGTAAATCATTGCACATAAAACATATATTTTCATAGTATTACATAAAAATGTCACAGCTGAAACATTTAAGCAAAACATTCCATTTCAATATAATAGCTTTTGCAAAATAATACATCATTAATAAGTTACAAAATACATTGTTGCATTACATCACCAAAGCATTAAATAAATGGATGCCATCCCAAAAGAGCTGAGTAGCCATCTCGAGCCATCCTCAGCAATCATTACCTGCCAACTGGAAACACATCAAAGTCAGCGTTCAAAAGTGAGTTCTAGTTTTATAATAAAACATACTTTTCTTTCGTTAAAACCGTTCTTTACATTCATGCGATCACGCAACATACGTACATATAGATAATATCATTATTATGTTCATTATTCGTTCTTTCTTTCACTTTTCATATCTTCTGTACCAATACCATGTGCTACACCCCAAACTATATGGCTACTGGGCCGAAGTCTATAAATAGACAGCTATACATGGTGCCGCAGTACCGGGGTAAGCGGTAGAGGTTCTATACAAATGGTCGACCATAAAGAAAGACCCCAATGTGCATCCTCCCGTGGTAGCGAACGTGGACACCGTTGGGCTAACACCTTTTAATGGCGTGTCCCTTCCATATATTTGCTTGCAAGACTTTCTTTACTTTTGTCATTTATTAGTGCATGCATTCTTCCTTCATGTTCCTCTTTCATTATCTTTCACTTTACATTACATAATACTTTCATTTCATTCATTAACATAACACGTAAAGCCACAGGAAAGATAAACATACATCATAATAAGAAACATAACATACACAGTCATCATCATCATACAGGGCAACATCATACATACATAAAATACATCATGCATAAACATGAAACATCATCATCATGCCCAACATAACCTCTAAGACTTCAAAAGTCATCTTACATGAACTTACGGGAACCTCCCACGTCACAACTTACATCTGTACTTTCCCCCGAAAGTCAGAACATAAACTACGTTTTCCCCGAGTGCACAAGCCCTACTTGGGCGTATGGACACCCTTTAGTCGCATGGCCTTCCAGGTGACTGAACATCATGCGATTGAACCAATGCGGATGAACACCTATGCTAATGAACACCCAATCGTGCAAATGAAACTAATATGAATAGACTCCATGCGGATGAGTCCCATGCGAATGGACCTAATGCGAATGAAACTAATACGAATGGGCATTTATGCGACTGGGCTCTCAGTCGTGCGAGTGAACCCTAAGTCATACGAATGAACCCTCTGTTGTGCGAATGAACCTCAATCGCACCTCAATCGGCCGTATGGCCTCCATTCGGTCGCATAACCCTAGCTGGTGAAGAAAGCAGTTCATCCCGAACCCTATCAGCCATTTTCGACCTCCGGGCTCATGTAAACCCATTCTAAGCTTAAATAAACCATCCTAACCCTTAGGGATGCATACCACAACACCATTCAAGCACACACAAGCCCAGAAACAAACTCCAAACGCATCACACGCAAACAAATACAAATGGGTTTTCAGATGTGTTCCAGCCCTAAAATCGACCAAAACCATTTAAAAGAGGGGTCCTAGAACTCACACAAATGACCACAACGAGAAGAGCTTCGATTTGACCCGCTACACGACGATTTCGCTTGAATCCACTCGAACCAAGCTCGAAACCCCTTTTCCCCCTTTTCTCATTCTTCTCTCTCTTTTAGCTGATTTGTGGGTGTGGGGAGAGGGTAAGGGCTGCCCTCTCCCTTTAAATACCCCCACTCACCCAACTTTCTCTCGTTGGCGAGTTTGATCCCTCGACTTTGGACTTTATTTCTTTTTCTTCTTTCGTCGGCTTCAAAATAATAAATAACCGGGTGTTACAAGTCCACCCCCTTAAATAGGTTTCGTCCCCGAAACCTGTTATTCCTCGAACAAACATGGGTAATTTTGTCTCATTTCTTCCTCAGTCTCTCACCATGACTCGGATCCCTTCCTGTGCTTCCATTGTACACGCACAAGAGGAACCACTTTATTTCTCAGTCTTTTTTCTTTTCGATCGATGATCGCCACTGGTTGCTCCACATAATTGAACCGTTCGTCTACTTCGATATCCTCCAGTGGAACAATCATATCTTCATCTGCCAAGCACTTTCTCAGATGAGATACATGGAATGTCGGGTTAATTCCACTTAACTCATCTA
>BJCM01213779.1:0-29542 GCA_018326385.1 Flaveria bidentis
GATTTTCGGTTCCAAGGTGCAAAAGAGCTGAAATATTCAGCTCATATTCAAGTGTTCTTGGCTGGAAATAGTCTTGTGCAAAAGGGTTTTAAGTTGGTGTTGCACAACCTAGCAAGTGGGTGTTTCAAGGAGCTTGTGGGTATCATCTCTTGATGGCTTCTACATTGAAGTCTTTGCCTCCTAACATCATCATCTAGCCTTGCAAATCCATCATTCTAAGAGGTAGTTTGTATGGTTGTTCTTTTATGTTTTGATAGCATGTTCATCCATATAAATAGATCCTTGTTTTGGGTTTTGTTTTAACATATGTATTTGATACATACACTCACGTTTTAATAATAACTCCGCTGCGTTTTTTTTTCATGTTAAATGGTTAATATGACTTTGGTAAGAATCTACAAAACCCAACAGGATAAAGTTATATTTTCTTATTTACCTAAAACTAGAACTCACTCAGCAATGCTGACTTTTTATGCATTTTCCAGTTGGCAGGTAAAGTTGTTGAGGATGGCACGGGGCGGCTACTTGGCTCTTTTTAGATGGCATCCATTTTTATAATGCCTTTGTGATGTAATGAAACAAGTATTTTGTAACCTGATAACGATGTATTAATTTGCAAAAGCTTTTATAATGAATTGGAATGTTTGTTTTAATGTTTCCGCTGCAATGGTTTATTTAAGTTAATGAAATCATATGTTATATGTGCGATGACTGACCAGCTGTGAGCGTGCCGGAAAAAAAGCATTACACTGAGTTATGTTCTTTTAGCATGTATACATCCATGAATATATTTATTATTCTAAATGTCCATAGTCGGTCATGTTTGTCGGAACAAATATGAACGTAAGACTATTATGAACATGGATTGGTGGATATTCATAAAATATGAATATAGAGCAATTGGTTGCTGCCAAAGTTCATAGATATTTGTGGGATACGAATATTAGACTGACCCGCGTCTCAAATTTTACTACATGGAATCTTCTTGATTGATCATAAGTACATTTGAGTAAAGGTGGATATCATTTGGTATCCTCCGACCTGAGATATATATTGGGTTTTGATATTCACCAAAGTGTTGTACCTAGAGCTAGTTCTTCACTGCTCTGAAATAATGGAAAGTGCATAAGGCTATGTTCAAGTGTGACACAAGGTGATTGTGAGAAACGTATGTAGTCAAGATGGAATTTGTTCCTCTTATTCATTGAGAGCAAGATGTCTAAGGTCTGATTAAGTTAAATCAACAAGGAATAATCATTCTGTGTCCTTGGATTTAACATGACATCTGTAAGAAAAGGATAAATAATTGATTCACCTAAATCATTTCATGTTGGATACTTCAAGGGGATGATGTTATTGAATGGCTTTTAGTCATGCATATTAAGGGTAGTAAACTGTTGTTAGGCGGTATTAACTGTTTGCATCAATCTTCTATGAATCTTGTGCAAGTGGGAGATTGTTGGATTATATATGCCCAAGACACATAGAACATTGATGTGGTTAGTATATATGATCCAAGTCGGATCATACCCAATAACAAGCTTAGCAAACACCTATATATATATTTATTGATGATATGATAATGCAATTAAATAATTACACCAATTTTGAAAAGTGAGTTTTCTAAACAAATTGTATATGATATGGAACAACTTATAAGGATATTTTGTTCATGGGTATTATTTGTAATGT
Source organism: Flaveria bidentis (assembly GCA_018326385.1). Lineage (NCBI taxonomy): Eukaryota > Viridiplantae > Streptophyta > Magnoliopsida > Asterales > Asteraceae > Flaveria > Flaveria bidentis. The sequence goes on from BJCM01213779.1 coordinate 1,693, forward strand.
TATTTAAATTGGTTAAATAACATCAAGTAATAAAAGTGTATATGAGTTATATAATTAAAAGGTTAATTACATAACTTATATTAGTAACTAGTTAGAATAAAATGGTAAATAAAATTGAGGGGGAAACCCCAATTTGAATACCAATTTTAGCCGCCCCTTTAGTGGGGTTGGTTCATTTGTTTTGTCTTGGAAGAAAACTTCATTAACTAGCAAGACACTCAACCCTCTCTCTCTCTTACATGCAAAAGACCAAAAGAAAGGCACAAAATCTTTTCATTTTGAAGAAGCTCACGATTGGAATAGGTTCCATGGTCGGTTTTGGTGTACAAATCCTAGCAACTAAGGTCTTTGCTTGATTCTTGTGGGTATGGAAGCTTGAGAACATCTTTCCTTGGTGTTTTGGTCGTTCATGAACATCATCACCTTCCTTAAATCTCTTTTTTTGGTAGCTCTTGAATGGTAGTTTCATGAGTGTTGTTTGGTTGTTATTTCTTTCTTGATAGCTAGCTTTCACATATATTTGATCCTATGTTCTTGGGTTTGTTGATGTCTTATTATATGGTTTAATTTTCAGTTTACAAAACATATTATTAAGGTTAGATTCCACTGCGTTTTCATGTTTAAATGGTTAATCAACTTTGATAATGTGTCCAACAAACCCAACAAATTTCGTTTCTAAAAAAAGAATATTATGAAAGAAAGTTTTATGAAAAGAAGAAAGTATTTTAAAATTAAAATATTAAATACACTATTAGGGTCATAATAAAAACTTAAAAAAAACAAAGTATAAGGGTATGTTTGGTATGTGGTAATGGAATGGACGAAGGAATGGAATGAATAAGGGAATGAAATGGATAAGAGAATGAAATTAATTATTACATTTCATTGTTCTGTTTGGTTGTCCTTTAGTAATAAATGAATCATACCTTTGTTTTATTTGTTAGGTATAAAAAACGAAACAATGAAATGTAAAAGTAGTTAAGATGGTGATGGCGAGCGAGGGTGGTGGCCGGAGGTGGTTTCCGGCGGCGACGGTGGCCGGCGGTGGTTTGCGGCGACTATGGTGGCCGGCAGTGGTTGCCGGTGGTGGTTTCCGGTGGTGGTGGTGGCCGGCGGTGGTTTCCAATGGTGGTGGTGGCTGGCGGTGGTTTTCGTCGGCGGCGGTTTCCTGCAGTAGTGGTGGCTGACGGTGGCGGTTTATGGCGACGGTGGTGGCTGGCGGTGGTTTCTAGAGGCAGCGGTGGCCTTAGGTGGTTTCTTGCGGTGGCGGTGGTGGCCTTCGGAGGTGGTTTCTTGCGGTGGTGTTTCCCGGCGGCGGCGGTGGCCTTCGAAGGTGGTTTGCGGCGGTGGTTTCTGGCGCCGGCCGTGGCCGGTGGTGGTGGCCTTCAGTGGTTTCCGGCGGGGCGGCGGTGGCGGTGTCCGGCGATGGTGTTCCCGGGGTAGTGGTGGCCGACCGCGGTGGTGGCCGGTGGTGGTTGCCGGTGACGAGCGATCTTGGTGGTCGGTGGTGGTTGTTATGGGGGGTGGTGTTGGTGATTAATTATGAAAGAAGGTATGGAATGAAAAAAAAAGAATGGGGAGTGGATGGAATGAATTTGAGGGAATGAAATCAACTACGTAATGGTTCATTCCATTACCTCCACCAACCAAACATGTCTTTATTCATTCACCTTCAATGGTTCATTCCATTCCGCCCCTCATTCCTACATACCAAACGCTACCTAAATGATGGGTGCCATTGTTTAAGTTGGTTTTTATAGTATATAGAAGAAAAAAGTTTGGTGGTCAATATTAAAGCCCCTAAAACTTTATTGTAGATAAGAATGTGTTATTATATAGATAAATAATTATAAAACCTAACACAAATTTTACGCCAAACATTACAAATGAGGTTATAATCAAGAAAAAGTAAAAATAAATTCTCATAAGTAAATATTTTTGATTAAGTCAACGACTTTGTATTTTATGTCAAGTACTCGGGCACATGTATAATAATTGGTTATCCTCAAGAACAATGCTCACATAAATACCCATACTTGTTTGTGTTTGCATGCTTTGTGACAGTAGCCTTCATATTCGTACACTTGCACATGATCGATCTAGTTGAGGGCATACGCAGATTAAAGATCAACATGAATGCAAATGAATTTTAACACAATAAAGGTAATTCAGTTTAATGTACTTTTTTATTTTATTTAGATATCTTTTCACATGCCCATTTAACCTACATCTAATTTATAACACAAATAGTTTGCATCACTCCAAAAAGATAGTTTTAAATCCGAAAATAATAGGTATTAAATAGGAAATATCAATTAACATTTCAAGACACTAGTTTAAAAGCAAATAAGAATAAAACTAGTTCAAGATAATCGGGTAAAATCCTGAGCGAGTCGCCTTGTATATTTGACTGAATACTCTGTTTGGCACTTCAAACTATACCCACTGAATTAGAAATTAAAATCAAACAAGTAAAGATATAAAATGTAAATTTATCAAATTCAAGTGGAAGGTGTTAGGTAAATGTCACCAAATCTGAACATATTGTTTCGATCACAGGAATTGTCAAACAAAAATATTCGTTTTAGTCTTAAAGTCATAATTAGAACAGTTTTAAATTTGTTAAGTCAACACAAGTTTAACAACAAAGGGTTTTGATCCCTGGTTATTTTTATAAAAAAATGGGATAGTTTTTTAGGTAAGACAGGTAATAACAAAAATAATCTTATATGCTCTTAGAGAGTGCTTTTTTCCTTAAAATATAATGATAATGCTCTACATGGAAAGTTGGATGAAACATATAACAATTCGCTCAACAAACTTCATTTGTTTTGTGATACTGATAAAATGTGTAACTACTTTTTTTAGATAAAATAAAAATGCAGCTCTAAAATAGGCTCATATGTTTGTTTTACCTTTACAACTTCACCGACAGAATTTTATAGTTTGATTTCCTTGTGTAACGTTACTTGAGGTGGAAACTTACTCTAAGGAGGTTATAATTTCTTCACTTTCATATACTTGACCATTTATAATTTCGAGTTCTCATCTTATCACAAATTATATGCGAGATTTCATTGATAAAATGTGAGGTTAGCCATTTTGTTGGAAAATATCAAATGACTAATGTTAGTAAGCTATATAACGTTGTGTAAGCCATTTAGGCGAAAAGGAATTCCAATAAGAAAAGTGATCATGTTGAAAGTTACTACGGATAGTGGGTAGCTATCGAGAATTAGTGTTGCTGCCTGATTAAATCCAATAATATGTTTATTGTTTAATTATTCTCCTATTTTTTGTAATTTTATGCTATTAATTATTTCTAACATATAGGATAGGAAATTATAATTTACTGATTTACAATTTGTTTATTTTTTTCAACATAAATAATGATTTCCAAAACACTTTGTTCTTAATAGTTCTTGATTATTTAACTGCTTTGATATGTATGTAGTACTTCCACTTGCAATTAATCAATAACGTAACACCATTTTATAACCGATATAAGCTATCGAATAGCAAGTTGTCACAATTTCATTCATGAATACATAGATTGACCTATTAAATCTTGCCTGGAAACAATATTTCATACATGACTTAGTCATCAAATTTTGCAAGCAATTCCAAACAAATTATGAAAGATGAAGAACATAATAATGGATCAACAAATTTTCCTTAAGTGACAGAGAAGAATGATGTGCTTTCTCAACATCTGTTACGTTGAATTATGGAATTTAAACCTAATTGCTCCTGATGCAAATCATAGAGTCCTAGTTGCCATCTTAGTTTCTTAATATTCAAAATAATACATTAAAATTATGAACGCAGATAGTAAGGCCTTGGGAATAATTTTCACGGTATGACCTAGTGGCTAGAAACAACCATCGTGGTGTATTCTAATATATTTGATCAAGACTTACGGGACAATTTAGTGAACTACAAAAAAGAATCAAGTATCACTGTGACATTATTGGATGTTCATTAACATTACTTGTCAGACTCTTTTTTAACAAATTAATTTAGAGGTTTAGCTATTTGATTAATGAGTTAAGGTCTTATGGAATAAAGTCTAGGATTAAAATTTTACTCAATAACATCATACGATCCCCGCAAGCTATTAGATGGCTATAAGAAGTGACAAAAAAAGACAAAGTATCTCTCATAACTCACCTTATCCCAACTATACGGGGAATTGAGAAACTTTGAGTTGTAACCTTATAAGAATATACAAATAAAAAAATTTCTTTACCTAAAAAGGTTACAAAAATAAAATAGATTGACAAGTGATAATATAAAAATAAAGAAAAGGGTTATTTTGTTCATTGCAGAATTAGACTTCCTTATTTTTCTTAAATATTCAGTAGGGTCGCATTTACTTGCTCTAATATAGAACTGTTATACAAGCACTAACACAACCACCTCACTGCAACCTGAATCCAAATGCTCATTTCCTGCATCAGGCTGCCTCATAAACAACAACTTGCAACGACCACTGGTCACCTTTCTCGGTTCATTAATATTTGTTTTCCGGATCTGAGTTCCATGTGAGGATTTACAAGATTATGCTATACGCTAACATTATTATTAGATTTGTTCATTTTTTATATGTTTGGATCAATTTTGAAATGGGCAAAGTAAATTTGCTTTTGGTGAGTTTGATTTGTTGTTTTCTTTTAAGCATTAAATGAATAATGTGTTGGTTAACGTATATGTATATGTTGGTTCTCATAAAAAGTTTGTGTAGCTTAAACAACCTTAGAAGTAATGTTAATCATTCGTTTCATAATTCATTCGTTGTAATCAATTTTTGGGAAAAGAGTGCCCGATGTTATTATGGGAAACACCACTTTTATTTACATTTTTCAAATTCACATGTCTTATTTAAACATTAATAACTTTTTTACACCATGTTACTTTTTTAAAATATATTACAACATAAAATTAATTGATTTTTTGTCTTTAGTATGAGTATACTATTAGAATATTTATATAAAACGATATAATTTTGAAATTGTGATGTTTTATGATTGAATACAACATTGGATGTTGTTTTACAATAAGACAACACTTCTGTGTAGTTTACAGTAAGAAAAAACCCGTTATGTGATGTTTTAGGGTAAAATGACACATGTTTTGTTGTTTTATTTTAAAACATAATATAAAAGTGTTGGATGTCATATATCGGCAGAAACATGAAATGTTTGGGTGTGACTCGTTAGTTCAAAACACATTGATTTTCATGCCACACAAATCATGACAATAAACTAAACATTAATTTGATTAATATATAACTTATAGGATTACATATTACGAAATTTAGTCTAACATACTAAACTTATACATTGTAATCCTAACCAAAAATATATATTCAACACATCACATATCTCCAGCTAGTGGTAAACATGAACGTCCACGTATAGGCTGAAGTCAAACAAGTCAATAGTCAACCGTATGCACAGTTTTTCTAGGTAGTCATGCCGATCACTATACATGTTGATGGTATACACAAGATTATGATACATTTTGTTGATCTAAAAAAGCATACTCAAAATAGTCAACAAACAGTTGGTGAAAACATAGGTTTGGTCGATATAAATTAGTTTGAATTCATGCAATACAATTAAACTCACAACCAAACCTACACATATGCCGGGTGAGTCAGAACTATCAAATACAAATCACACACTCAAATAATATAACATTGTTGCTCTCATCTCACGATATGCAGGTTGATGTTTCCTAAGTTGCTACTTATATTATTTGACGGTTTCTCATCAGAATTAATTTATGACAGTAACAAATCAAATTTCTCAAAAATGCATCCAATTCAACATAAAAGTATGCTTTTTTCCCAAAAACTTATAATTCAAAAAAAAAACTATATTACTCACCTTAATTTCAATCAATAAGTCAAATAATGTATATAAAATAATTATTTATTAAAATAAATATAATTTCTTTAAAATTTTCAGCATTTTAATCACAAAAATTTCCAAAATTCCAATTCGATAGCTTTTCTTATTAAAAAAATAGCAAATTTACCAGGCTAAACGTTCTGAAATCTATATTATCTCATAAAACTATAGATTAATAACTCATAATAAACTTTTTTCAAGAATTATTATAAATTTCAAATTAATTAGCAGAAATAGTTAAACATCTCTAAAAATTCCAAAATTCATACATACTATTCAATTCTTAGTATTATAATTTATGCATATTTTTCATAATTTATCTCACTGTTATGCTATTTCTTTCAATTTTCTATTTACACAATATTCTAAAATATAAAACTCAATCATACATGAGAATTAAGTCACGTAATTCATCTTGTAATTCCCATAAAGTACAAAGGTATTCTGTTTGATTATTTTCTTTTATTTTTTTGAATTAATTATATAAATTAATCTATCCAATATTACTACTTCATATTTTACAGATCATTATTCGCAATATTTATTAACAAGTTCCTAATTTTATTCCTATAACTCAATCATTTAAGTATTTACTTCAATTTATCAAGATTATTGTAAGGGCACGTTCCCGGGAAATCTCACAGTTGGTTCATCATAGTATAAAATCATTTTTAATAACCAAAACCTTGCAGCGGATTTATATAGATATTCATTGGAAACTTGTAAATCATATTGTACTCATACATTTGTCTTTAAATAGAATAAAAACATAGTGCATTATCTTAAATGACAATAAAGATTTCATAAATTGGAATGCCATCTATTGTTTTTCAACTATTATGTATAAAAGTCAGTTTTGCTTAGTGAGTTTTAGTTTTAGATAAATAAGAAAATATAAACTTTATCCATCATATAATGACCATGCATACAACATAATACATAACATTTCTTGCATCATAAAAAGCATGTTCATTATCTTTTATTCTTTCATTATTTGTCACTGCATCATAAACGAGATTGCACGAAGCAAGAGCTCCTTGTTGTTCGACAACGAATGTCGATCCTTGTCGGTACACATCATCATGGTAGCTAATCGCCAACAGTTGATCTACACTGCAAGGCACATAGCCCGCTTATGAATACGGATCAATGATCATACATCAGACTCACGTAAGTGAAGTCTATCATAGTACTTGTAAGACTTTTCATCATCAAACGGGCCCGTGAGTAACATTCCTTAAGTTTCACTTTTCGTTAATATCATCATCCACCTTAACATATAATTCTATACAGATAAACAACACAACATACCAAGTACATGTGTAAGGATTCCAATAAGTCCGATGCAGTCGAAATATTCAAAGCATCCAAAGTCTCTCTGCATACATGCACTAAAAAACAGAAGTAAAAATATTCTAAGTGTAAAATCTTCTGAAGCCAAGACCAATATCTTTCGAAGCCAAATATGAAGTCTTCCGAAGCTTCAAAGACAAAGTCTTCAGAAGCCAGTTTATGAAGACAGATTTCTTCCAAAGACTTTTATGTACATGCTATTATCTGATGTACTTTTCCATAAAGCTGGACCATCTTTCCGCTGTAACTTTGTTTGACTCACCAACTTTCACAAATTGGTGAAAAGGTCCATGCTTTTGGTAAACTTTACATTGTGGTTTTGAGTCTGAGCTTTCTACTTTATGTACTTTATCCTTTTTATAATATTTTACGATGTGAGCTATGTCATGACATAGTCACAAGTCAAAAGGCATTATGCCTTTTGACTCTACATTTGATTTTGTTTTCTAGTCTTATGTATCCAGCTGGCTTTCAAAGCATGGCCGGCTATAGAATGTAGTATATGTATCTCAAATACTTGTAACTTTCCATTATGTGTTTGTAACACTTTATAATAGAACTTGAGAAGCAATACAAAGCATTCTTGAAAACCAAATACTTGTATTGTTTGATATCTTATTCTGTCTCTTACTTACTTGTGTTCTTAGCATCTATTACTTTAGTTAATCAGTTCCCTATTTGATTTGTTAAGTTTTCTAAAGAACTCTCCTCAATCTTGTTATTGTGCTGTAAAAGGTGCATAACCCTTCTAACGGTCCTGCATTTGGTATCAGAGCCTAAAAAAGCTCTTGATATAAGATCTCACCATCTTAAGATCCCTCTCACACACAAAACACTTAACAACTCAAATGGCAGCTATCACTAAGGCTGATATGAAAACTGAAACTAGGACAAAGTCCCCATTGGTCACTCCTAAAGACTTTGATACTTGGTGTCAAAGAATGGAGGGCTTTATCAAGTCACAAGACTCTAGGATGTGGGACTCTATTATTAATGGATCTTACATACCAAGCACCTCATCTGCGACTAGTCGTGGTATGATTCCAAAGGCTATGGCTGATTTCTCTGATGAAGACAAGAAGAGAATAGAGATTGATCGAAAAGCCATGACAACCCTTCAAACTGCTCTTCCAAACTCTATCTACAAAGGCTTCAAGAAGTGCAAGACTGCCAAGCAACTATGGGAAGCATTGAAGCTTATGTATGAAGGATCCATTGAAGCCAAGGAGAACAAGAAGGATCTCCTTAAGTAGTGTTTTGAAAACTTCACCTTTAAAATAGGTGAAACCATGATTCAATAATACTTTAGGTATGTTGAGATTGTGGATACTCTAATGGATGTTAGAGTAACTCTTGAGAACAGAGACAATGTGAGAAAGTTCATATCCTCTCTTTCTAGACAATGGACACATTACTATGTTGTTATCAAGATTATTGATAACCTTAAGACTCTTACTCTGATTGAGTTATATGGTATTCTCAGTAGATACCAGATTGAGATGAACATGCAAAACTCATCTCGTAACTCTAGTAATCAAATGTGTTGAGCCCTTCATGTGACTGAAAGGGATAGCATAAAACCTCAATATCATCTCATATGCTACCCTGACAACTCACAAAAGGGTCCATTCATCACCTTCCTAGAGACTCCAAGAGAAAGCTACACTTAAGGATGTCCCTTCCAAGAGACAGGTTCTTCTCATGCCTTTGATTCTGCTGATGAATCTACATGTAACTTTCTCTTCTCCCTTAAAGAGTTGGACTGTATCCATCCAGATGATCTGGAATATATGGAGATAGTTCAGCAGATGGCTTTTCTCACTCACAGAGTCAAAACATTTTACAAGAGGACAGGGAGGAAGTTTCCTAGCAATGCAACTAGTGGAAAGTTTGGGCTGGATAAAAGCAAGCTAAAGTGTTATAACTATAACTAAATGGGTACTTTGCTAGAGAGTGCAAGGCACCAAGAACTAATGGTGGCCAGACTCAAACCATACCAAACTACACTGAGAGAGCTCCTTAGAATGAGAAGCCAAAGCAGCAAGCTAGAGTTGTTGTTAAAAAAAGGAGGATTTCACTGGAGCTTTCAGGTGGAAGATGTATCTCCAAATCAAGCACTCGTGGCTAACCTCGATGAAGCCATGGTATTGGAACATTTTTTACTCCCAAATGTATTGCTAAAGTTAATAGATACAGGTCCTACAACTTAGAGATGAGATCTAATCTTGAGTCCATGAATATCTTAAAATCTGATTTCAAAAAGGCTAAAAATGATTATAAGTTAAAGATAGAGGACTTAGAGAAAACCATTTTAGTTCTTAAACATGAACATACCAACTATAGGACTCAAATCAAGGATCTTATAACTAAGTTGACTGAATGCCAGGCTGAGCTTGTGATCCGAAAAGCCAGGGCAGAAAAATGTGTTCTTGAAGAAAAGACCTTCAAGAACATGATATCCTCATCCTTGCATGCAAAAGTTTGTTATTAGAATAAGTAGGGACAGGATCTTGTGAGATAGCTCCTCCATACATAGTATTGTCTGTAAGATCTCCTAGGTGTGGAACTTGTGAAGATAAGTTTCCCCTCATAGACCATTTGATTGAAGCGGATGAACAGGAGATGATGAAGAATGGCTCTGAGAGAAGTGAAGAAGAACATTCTAAGAAGGGTCATCATCCCTTTGAGGAGAGTAAATCTTTTGGGATGACCAAGTCCAAGAGAAAGAACTTGATCAGAAAGAGCAAGACAAAGGCAAAGAAGGGTCAAGAGATCAAGGCCACCTTCAACACTACATAGAAACAAGTCTTTGTTTATACAGGATTAGAAGTGGTTAAAGTTGAGGACACAAACTTGAACTCCAACAACAAGAGTTCTAGTTCATGTCCAAGTGATCACATCAAAATGAAGAAGGCTGATAAGTTGTGCACCACTGTTGTACAAAATTAACCATCAAGCTCCAAATGTGGTTCTAACCCCCAAGAATTGCCACATCATCTGAGAAGATGAAGATGGAGAGTGAAAGTGATCAAGTTCAGCCTTGTTCACAAAAGAAGACTCATAGAAGGAAGAAAATGGATTGTGTTATGTGTGGGAGTACCTATCACTTTGCTAAGGATTGTGTTTACAATCCAAAGAGTACTCTCCATATTTCACAGAAAGAAACTTCTATGATTCTGGAAAAAGAAGAAGCAAGCTTCAGAAGGAAAATCTATTTCCTTCAGAAGTTCCAAAATGAAAAAGAAGACAAGTGGAAACTTGCCATTGGAAGAAACTTTGGTCTCGGAAGAAAGGAATACTTCCGAAGTACTGAAGCTTGCTGTAGTGAAAGCAAGATCTTCCGAAGGATCAGTCATCAAAACTTCCAAAGTCAACAGAACTTCCGAAGTATTAAAGGTCAAGTCTAAGCTTCCAAAGGTGGTGTGGAAGTCAAAGAAAGACCATGTGGCTGAAAGTTATTCATCAACTTCCAAAAATGATCCCTCCAGCATGATTATGAGATCAATTACTATTGCATTGTCTTCAACTTCTTTTGATGAGCCCAAAACCAATGAGGCTTGGGTTTTTAAATGTAACTAACCATCTCTTTCGTGCAAGAACAACTCAAGACAAACAAAAAATGTATGGATCATTGATAGTGGCTATTCCAATCACATGACAGGCAATAGGTCACTACTCCAAAAGTTTGAAAGAATTGATGGAGGACCAGTTGCTTTTGGAAGAGATGATGGGGGTTACATTACAGGAAGGTGCAAGGTCACAAATTGTAAGCTCAGCATCGAAAAGGTAAATCTTGTCAAGGAGCTTGGATACAGTCTTCTGAGTGTATCTTAATTTTGTGATAAAAGTAATAACATGCTCATTACTGAGCATGAGTGCATTGTTCTCAAGCCTGGGGTGGTAATTCCTCATGAGCATATTCTTCTCAGCGACCCCAAGAGAGGGAAGATGTACAAGATGGATTTGCAAGAAACATCTCCCTAAGGAGATGTTTCATGATTTCTATCTATAGAAAATAGTGATGAGTCTTTCTTTTGGCATAAAAGAATGTGCCATGTAAACTTTAAAAAGATGAATAAACTTATTAAGAATGATTTGGTAACTGGAATGCCAAAGAAAGAGTTTACAAGTGATGATCATTGTGTGGCATGCCTAAAAGGGAAGCAACACAAGGTATCTCACAAGCCAAAGGAAAGAAACTCCATCACTACTCCCCTAGAGTTGCTACATATGGAGATTCTAAAGAATTGCATCTTAAAGATTGAGAATCAATGTGATCACAAGGTCAAAACCATAAGTTGTGATCAAGGAACTGAATTCGAGAACCAAATCCTTGATACATTTTATGATGTAAAGGGTATTACAAGACAATATAGTGCTCCCAGGAGTCTTCAGCAAAATGGTGTTGCTGAGATAAGAAACTTGACACTTATTGAAGCTGCAAGAACTATGTTGTCTGACTCTAAATTGCCTATAACCCTCTGGGTAGAGGCAGTCAACACTGCCTGCTATGTGCAAAACAGAGTTTTATTAGTTAAGACTCATGGTAAGACTCCTTATGAACTTTGGCATAAGAGGAAACCTTTCATTGGTTTTCTTAGGTCATTTGGATGTCCTTACACCATCTTGAATACCAAAGATCAAATTGCCAAGTTTGCCAAGAATTCAGATGATGGACACCTTATTGGATACTCTTCCCAAGCTAAGGCTTATAGAGTATACAATCTCAAAAATAAATAGTTGAAGAGTCAGCCAATATGACTTTCAATGAGCACACTCCTAGTGTGAGGTTCTGGTCTTGATTTGCTATTTGATCTTGTTTTAGTTATAAACTGTTTTAACAAATCTTGTGAGTATGTTTCATGGTCTACAGATATATTACCTATAGGTGATCCTGTTCCAAGATTTGAGTTAAGAAGACCTCCAAGCTTCACATCTTCAGCTCCAGTGGTAACCAATTCTACAAATGAAGCTTTTACTAGCACATCAATGACAAATCTTGCTGATACTTCTAGGGTGCCTTCAAATTCCAGCTTAGAGGCATAAAACATAAAAGAAGGAGCATCAAATGATGGAGTGCATCATGGTGGTGACAGTGATTAGGAATTTCTTGACGCTGATAACCACTCCATTGATGACAACATCAATGATGTCACACACTCATTGGATCAAGTTAATCTTGAAAAGTGTGCTAATGTGGAGGGTGAATCCTCATTGCTAGATCTAAATTTCTCTAATCTAGATCTGTCAAAGCAACTTGTTGTGATCTCTCAGCTAAGGATCCACAAGTCTCATCCTTCCACAAACATCATTGGAGATGTTGATACATGGGTAAGAACAAGAGGACAAACCCATGATGCAAATGTTTGCCTTCACTCTTCTTTCTTGTCCCAGATAGAGCCAATGAAAATTGATGAGGCTTTAAAGGATGGAAGTCGGGTTGAAGCTATGCAAAAGGAGCTGCTTCAATTCAAAAGGCAAAAGGTTTGGAACATATGTCCTCTTCCTCATAGGAAGACTACTATAGGAACCAAATGGGTGTTTAGAAATAAGAAGGATGATAGAGGACTTATGATCAAGAACAAGGCTAGACTAGCTATTCAAGAGTATACTCAAGAAGAAGGAATTGACTAAACAGATGTCTTTGCTCTTGTAGCAAGACCTGAAGCTGTCAATATATTCCTAGCTTTTGCTGCATCCAAGAACTTCAAGATTTACCAGCTTGATGTCAAGTGTGCTTTTCTTTATGGGGTGATTGATGAAGAGATGTATGTCAAACAACCACCTGGGTTTGTAGATCCTGATCATCCTAATTATGCTTGCAAGCTTTATAAAGCTCTTTATGGGTTACATCACCAACCAAGAAAGTGGTATGAGACTTTATCACAGTATCTTTGTTAGCATGACGACAAGAGGGGTACTATTGATGGAACTCTCTTCATCAAAGGAACATGAAATCACATTATGCTAGTTCAATTATATGGGGATGACATTAACTTTGGGTCCACTAATTCAAATCACTACAAAGACTTTGAAAAGCTGATGAAAGACAAGTTTGAAATGAGCACCATGGGGGAACTCAATTTCTTTCTAGGAATTCAAGTGAAGCAAGTTGACAATGGCATCTTCATAAATAAGTTAAAATATGTTCAAGACATACTTAAAAGATTCAACATGACTGCTTGCAAGGTTTCTAAGACACCCATAGCTAGAAACCACTCCCTTGGACCTGATCTTGAGGGGGAGTGTGTTGATGAGCATTTGTTCAGGGCAATGATTGGGTCTCTTATGTACCTTAGAGCTAGCAGGCCTGATATCATGTTTGCTACATGTATCTGTGCTACATATCAAGCCAACCCCTAGATGTCACACCTAATCACAATAAAAATAATTCTAAGATATCTCAAAGGTGTTCCATCACTTGGCCTTTGGTACCAAAGAACTCTGAATTTAATCTGTAGGCCTATATAGATAGTAACTATGGTGGCTACAACATGACTACAAAGTCTACATTAGGGGATGTCAAATTCTTGGTAGAAGGATAATCTCCTGGAAATGTAAGAAACAATTTTGGGTATCTGCATCAACAGCTGATGCTGAATACATGGCTGCTGCAAGCTGCTGTGCTCAAGTGACTTGAATTCAAAATTAGATGTTGGATTATGGATTCAACTTCAAGGAGAATCCTATCCACATAGACAACAATAGTGTTATCTCAATCATTTCTAAACTTATGGCGGTATTTACTGCTTGCATCAATCTTTTATGAATCTTGTGCAAGTGGGAGATTGTTGAATCTTGTATGCCCAAGATACATACAAGATTGATGGAGTTAGTACGTTATGATCCAAGTCGGGTCATACCAATAACAAGCTAAACAAACACCAATAAATGTTTATTTGTTGATGAGTTCATACATATAAACATTGACACCAATTTAGAAAATGGGTTTTCTAAAACATTGCTTTGTAATACTACAATACTATATGGATAGTTTTGTTCATGAGATATTATTTGTTTCATTTTTTAAGTTGGTTAAATAATAACAAATAAAAGTGTGTTATTGTTATAAAATTAAAAGAGGTTTTAATTTTATAAAGTTAAGGGTTAAGAGAGTAATTTTATCTAAAACCAAAATAGGGGGGGGAACCCATTTTGGAAGTTCAATTCGGCCGCCCAAAAGGGTCCATAGGGACCAGCTTTTGTCTTGGTCTTTGAGTGTTCTTTCTCCTCTCTAACACTCCATCATATTACACACTTTTCTCTCTAACATCACAAGCAAAAGACCTTCAAAACAAGGCTGCATTTTCGGGTTTTAGAAGCTGAAAAAGGGGACTGATTTTTGGTTTTAGAAGCTTGAAAGGGGCTGCTTATTTTGGTTTTTGGAGGAGCTAAAGAAGGGCTATCTTTGGTGTTGCATCCTAACAAGCAAGGTGTTTGAAGAGCTTGTGGGTATCACTTCTTGAGGCCTCCTCTTTTGAAGGCTAGACACATTCAAGAACATCATCATCTATCTCTTTTCATCCACAACATTTGCACAAGAAAGGTTGTCTTCTATTAACACCCTATGGTTGGTTTTGTATTGGTTGATATCATATTATTTCACATACATTTGATCCTTATTATTGGGTTTTGTTTGCAGTTTAATATGGCAAATATTTCAGATTATAAACCATGTATTAAACTCATTTTCCGCTGTGTTTTCATAGTTTAAATGGTTAAACTAAGTGTTTTACATGTGACAAAAACCAACATGTAAATCATTCCTTTGACCAGATGGGCTATGAGGGAGATTTCTTTGTAAAGACCTTCTAGAAAGGAAGGTCTCATCCTAGTGGAAATACCTGCTTCATGTGGTTATCCATATCTTGTCCAACAAGCATGGAGGGTGGAACTAGATTCCTGAGGATCTCTCCTTCATAGTACATGGAATGGTTCAGGGGGTCAAGTTTAGGTACTCACAGTTTGTTTATACAAATTTACTTGTTAACTTGGACTCCTTGGAGTATTACATGTTTCCTAGTTATGTTCAATATATTCTCAACTGTGAACTGGGCTCATAGTTGAGGTAACAGGTAATATTCTTAAATTGGGACAGATGAAGCCCGGCATCTTTAAAATCTTGAAGAAGCCAATTGTTGGCTTCTCAGGGGTAGAAGCAACCCTTATCCCAAAAATGTTAGAGCTCATTGCTCAAGCTGACAACCTAGCAAAGCAAGCTAGTGTGAACCCACACCTTTTTGTTGGATCTTGTATGCCCAAGACACATACAAGATTGATGTGGTTAGTACGTTATGATCCAAGTCGGGTCATACCCAATAACAAGCTAAACAAACACCAATAGATATTTGTTTGTTGATATGATCATACAAATAAATATTGACACCAATTTAGAAAATGGGCTTTCTAAATTATTGCTTTTGAAATAGAACAAATTATTTGGATAATTTGTTCATGAGAAATTATTTGTATTATTATTTAAGTTGGTTAAATAATAACAAATAATAGTGTGTTAAAGTTATAAAATTAAAAGGGGTTTTATTTTATAAACTCATGGGTTAAAGAGTGTAAAATTTTATAAAGATTAAAATGGGTGAGAACCCATTTTTTAACCTCCAATTTGGCCGCGCCTTTGGTGTATTCCTTAGGATTCCTTTTCTTGTTTTAATGCAAGACTTGAACAAATTTTACACTCCACTCAATACACACACTCTCTCACACACATAGCAAACTCTCTCTTCTTTTTTCTTGCTTAAAATTTTCGGATTTGAAGAAGGTTCTAACTGAAATTTTCGGATTTGAAAAGAGGTGCAAGAAGAAGACTTTGGTGTTGCACTTCCTAACAAGTACGATTCTTGCAAGAGCTTGTGGGTATATTAGCTTGAGGTCTTCTCCTTTGGACGCTTGCATTCAAGAACATCATCATCTTCTCCATCGATTTCCATCTCACATCTTCTTGTTCTTAGAAATGTTCTATTCTAAGAACACCCTGTGGTTGTTTATGTTTGATAGCATTTCTTTTCACATATATTTGATCCTTTGTTCTTGGGTTTGTTATGTTGGTTAATAAATGGCTTATTTTCAGCACTGAAAAAAGTTTCATATCATATTATATCCGCTGTGTTTTTTGGTTTACGTGGTTAAACTATCTTGGATAAACTTGTAACAAACCCATCAATGGCATCTAGATCCGGTTATCTAGAAAACTTTCTTCAAAAGTCCAAGAAACGTTAGTTTTGTTGGACTTTTTCAACCATTAGGGGCTGATTTGTTATGGATATATAAATCCCTTGTCTTTAAAGTTTTATTTTACATGCTTTAGAATAAATCTTGAATGATTAAAGTCTAGTGGTTAATTATGTTGTTCGGACAAAAACCCTAAAAATATTGGTTTATGTTGGCTGAAATTTTAAGGGTTAAAAATAGAGTTCATTTTGTTCTTGAATTTTGAATTTGGATACATGTTTTCGGGCATAACAAAGCCTTGACCAAGTGTGTTTTGGGTTTGGTTGAATGTTTGTCATGTTTGATTTTATTCTTCCAAATGGATATAATAATATTTTGTGTTTCTATCTTGGGGTTGTAATTTATTTATTCTTTGGTTATGTAACAAATATATTAGGTTCATTTCTTTTATTAGAAAAGTTGTATTAGGATATAAATTTTGTAAAGGAAGATGCACAAGTTGGAGACCCAAAGGAAGACACAAAGGAAGGACACAAAGGACATGGACACTTGAAGCATTTTGATGTGGATTCAAGTGGGAGTTCATGGACACATTTTGATGTGTTATTGTTAACTCTTAGGAAAGACCTAATGACAACACTCGTGATGGAAAACAAGTGTAGTCAACTTAGTGGTTATGGTTATGCACTTGTGACTGTATGCTTGTGCTTGTTTGGTTGTTTATTTTATGGTTGTTTGAGGTATGGATATGCATAACAAACTTATTAACAAACATAACAAGCTGAAAATTGATGATTCTTTATCATTAAATGGTTAATAAAAGGTTATTAAAAGGATTAAATATTTTAATAGAAGGGGTTTTATTAAAATGGGAACCATAGGGTACCATGTGTTTGAAAGCATGCAAATACAAGGTACATAGAGTTTTCTAACTAGAATTATGAAAACTTAAAATTTCTTTTGGAAACAAGTTTAACACCGTCCTTTTGCATGACACTTGAGTCACTTGGAAACTCTTAATGCGATAAGGTCACCTAACCATTTTTTAGGGAACTTGTGATTTGAGGTGGGGATACCATATTTATGGGATAAAGAACTTTTGTTGTTTACAATGTGGTTTACAAATGGTGTTGATGGGATTAACATGTTGACTATACATATGATGTTTATGTTGATCCCATATCTCTAGAAGTTGCATAGGGTTGCAATTGTCAATCGTTGACTACCTTGTTAATTTAAATAATAGGATAAAGGTCACCTAACCGCTATTTAGATGTAATGTGGGATTCTAGAAATTTTAATTTGTGTATGAAACATAAAGGGAATTAATTATAAAAATATGATAATATCGAAAATACTAAAATTAAACTTTGTTAAATTTTGTAGATGGCCACGAACAACAATGAAAATAATGATATCCCGTCTGCTCACTCATTATCACTAAGGACCATTCTCTAAAAGGAGTGTCTAAACCATAACAATTTTATTGATTGGTTTCAAAACATGAGAAATGTTCTCAAGAAAGAGAAACGGTCGTATATTTTAGACAATCCGATTCTCGATCAACCTAATGAGGAAGATGAGGAGGCCTATAACAATTGGGTGAAATACACTGAGGACTCGGTCCAAGTGTCTTGCCTTATGTTGGCAAGTATGACTTCGGATCTCCGAAAGGAGTACAAACATCACAGAGCATATGACATCATTAACTAGTTGAAGGAAACATCCCAACAACAAGCAAGGGTAGAGCGCTTCAAAACAGGTCGAGCACTCTATGCATGTCGTATGGATGACACCCAGTCAGTCTCATTTTATGTACTTAAGATGAAGAGCCACATAGACCGCCTTGAAAGTCTAAATTGTCTCGTCTTAAAAGAGTTGGCTATGGATATGATCCTCAACTCTTTGTCAAAAAGGTTTGACAATTTTGTTATGAATTATAACATGAACGGGTGGTAAAAGAACATAAGTGAGCTTCACACTATGCTCAAAACAGCCAAGGCGGGTATGGGTAAAAAGGTTTTACCCGTTCTCACCATCAATGAAGGTGGGAACAAGAAGAGGCCTCACCCCACACCCAAGGCAAGTGTTGCCAAAGGTAAAGGGTACGTTAAGGGGAAGGGAAAGGGAGTGGTAAGAGGGCCATCGCCAAAAAAAAAACAGAGAAGAAGCTAAAGGTTGCTTCGAATGACCAATACTTTTAGTATGGGGAGATTGGACATTGGGCAAGAAATTTTCCTGTCCATCTCAAAGAGTTGCAAGCTAAGAGGGATGCCGGGCAAACCTCAGGTACAATTTTCATGATTCATATTTATCTCAATTTAATATCCTCTAACACATGGTTATTGGATACCGGATGTGGAACTCATATTTGTAATTTGTTGCAGGGGTTCAAAAGAAGTAATGACTTCAAGAAAGGGGATGTAAGCCTCTACATGGGAAATAGGGAAAAAGTTCAAGTTGAAGACCGAGGGGACTACATCTTGAAGCTTCCAAATGGTTTGGAAGAAATTTTGAATAGTGCATTGTAAGCTCCGAGTTTGACTAGGGACATTATTTCAGTTGCCCAATTAAGACAATATGGTTATGTTTTGACATTATTGAAAATGAAATTCATGTATCTTTAAATGATATATTTTATTTTAAAGCTATTACTATTAATGGGATTTATGAATTGGTTTGTGAAAACACATTATATGATAGCTCATTGTACCAAACCACCACCAAAAAGCTCAAATTAGATTTGAGTGACACCTATCTTTGGCATTGTGGTCTTGGTCATATAAACAAGAAGCGCATACAAACACTTCAAAAGAATGGTCTTTTAAAAGCAAGTGAATATGACTCATTTGATGTATGTCAATTCTGTTTACAAGGCAAAATGACTAAGGCACCTTTTAGAGGCAAAACTGAAAGGGCAAAAGAATTATTAGTAATCATACATTCGGATGTATATGGTCCTTTTAGGCCAATGACTAGGTACAATGAAAGATACTTCATTACCTTTACTGACGACTATAGTCGATATGGGTATGTGTTCTTGTTAAGACAAAAAGATGAGGCTTGGGAAATGTTCAAAACCTTCCATGATGAATAGAAAATCAACTCAACAAGTTAATAAAAATTCTCCGCACCGATAGAGGAGGTGAATATCTAAATTATGCTTTTAGATATCATCTAAGAAGTTGTGGGATTGTCTTTCAACTATCTCCACTAGGAAGACCATAACACAATGGTGTGTTAGAGAGGAGAAATCGAACTCTATTGGATATGCTTCGATCTATGATGGGTAGAAGATTATTGCCTCTATCATTTTAGGGTTTAGCTTTGCTCTCTGCGGCCCGTATTTTGAATATGGCTCCTACCAAGAAAGTGGAAAGGTCAGCTTTTGAAATATGGAATTGAAGGGTTCCATCTCTATCATATTTAAAGGTGTGGGGTTGTGAGGCTTATGTAAAGACTCCCACCTCAAACAAGTTAGAAAGCCATTAAACTAAGTGTATCTTTATTAGATATCCTAGAGATTCTGTGGGATATTATTTCTATTATCCATTGGAACCAAAGGAGTTTGTTGCCAAGATGGCTGAGTTCTTAGAAGTTAAGTTCTTTATGGAAGGAGCTACCAGTAGAACAGTGGATCTTGAAGAGGATCAAGAACCACAACCCGATACATGTTTGGTTGACACTAGCACTCAACATAAGGATGTTGAGGATGATCAAATGGTTGATCAATACACACAAAACATTCATAGATCTGGTAGAATTAGTAATCCACCTGAAAGATATGGATTTTTCATATATGGATGCTATGTGGTAGATTCCGATGAACCAACCACATACCGTGATGCAATTTCCAATTTGGATTGTGATAAATGGATTGAAGCCATGAATGTTGAGATGCAATCCATGTATGACAACCAAGTGTGGGACTTGGTTGTACAACCTCTTAACTCCAAGGTAGTTGGGAGTAAGTGGGTTTTCAAGAAGAAAACCGATATGCATGGAAACTTGGATACTTATAAAGCTAGACTTGTGGCAAAAGGTTTCACTCATACTCAACGGGTTGATTATGATGAGACTTTCTCGCTAGTGCAATGCTAAAGTCTATTAGGATATTATTTGCCATATCTGCTCATTATGATTATGAGATTTGGAAAATGGATGTCATGGCCACTTTCCTTAATGGATATCTTGAGGAAGATGTCTACATGATTCAGCTACAAGGTTTTGTCGATGCAAAGCATCCTAACAAAGTATGTATGTTAAAGAAATCAATCTATGGATTAAAGCAAGCATCAAGAAGTTGGAATCACCATTTTGATGAAGAGGTAATCAAATTTGGGTTCATCAAAAATGCTGATGAAGCATGTGTATATAAGAAAGCTAGTGGGAGCATCATCATTTTCCTGGTATTGTATGTCGATGACATGCTACTATTTGGAAATGAAGTTCCAACCTTGGAGGGTGTAAAAGCCTGGCTTGGAAGCTGTTTTTCCATTAAGGATCTTGGTGAAGCAGCCAATATTTTAGGAATAAAGATCAAAAGGGATAGATCAAGGCGGTTGATTGGTTTAAATCAAAGTGCATACATTGATGAGATCTTGAAAAGATCAAAATAAAAACTCTAAGAAAGGTACCGTACCTATTCAATGAGGAACAATATTGAGTACGACTCAATGTCCAAGCTTAAAGGTTGAGAAAGACAAAATGAAGGGGATCTCTTATGCATCTGCTATAGGATCCATCATGTATGCAATGATATACACTAGGCCGGACGTGTCATGCGCCTTGAGCATGAAAAGCCGATACCAGCAAAATCCTGGAAATAGCCATTCGATGGCTGTTAAGAACATACTTAAGTACCTAAGGAGGACTAAAGATATGTTCTTAGTCTATGGATCTGGTGAGGAGGAACTCGTGGTAAAAGGTTACATCGATGCGAGTTTCCAAACTAATCGGAATGATTAACGATCACAATTGGGATACATTTTCATCTTGAATGGAGGAGCTGTCTCGTGGATGATCTCTAAGAAATATGTGGCGGCATTATCAACTACATATTCAGAATACATCGCCACTTCATTAGCAGCCTAAGAAGCTGCATGGTTGAAAAAATTCATTGCCGATCTAGGGGTGGTCCCTTCAATTCAGGACACCCTATAAATTTTTTGTGATAACGAGGGTGTGATTGCTCAAATTAAGGAACCCCGTGCACATCAAAAGACTAGGCATATTGAGCGAAGATTCAACTACATAAGCGAAGTTGAAAAGGGAAAGATATGTATTCACAAGTTCACACGGATCAAAACATTGTGGAACCACTCACGAACTGCATGAAAAGGAGAAGCATGAAGGTCATACTTGTGGCATGGGACTTTGATATTCTAGTGACTAGATTTGATCTTATAATTTTTTATTTGGATATTGGAACCTTTTATTACTTGAATAAATTATTTGTTTATAATGTTTCAACCAATATTCCTATTTTGCATATTTAAAAATCCATGAGTAAATTATTTACTCAAAACGCCCGTAGTCATTTATACTTGTGGGAATACGTATGTGGGTAAGACTATGATGAACTTGGATTGGTAGATATTCATATGGATGAATATAGAGCAAAGGGTTACTGCCAAAGTTCATTGATATTTATGGGAAACAAATATTGGACTGACCCGCATCTCAAATATTACTACATGGAATCTTCCTAATTTGTCATAAGTAATTTTGAGTAAAGGCTAATATAATTTGGTATCCTTTGACTTGAGATACATATTGGGTCTTGATATTCATCGAATGTTATACTTTGACTTAGCTCTTTGCTGTTCTGAAAATGGCAGTACATAAGGCTAAATTCAGGTATAATATGAGGTGATTGTAAGAGATGTATGCAGTCAAGATGGGATTTGTCCCTCTTATTCGTGGAGAGTAAGATGTCTAAGGCCCGATAAAGTTAAATCAAATGAAAAATGATCACTCTGTGTCCTTGAGATTTAACATGACATCTGTGACAAAAGGATAGATGATTGATTCATTTATAACAATTCGAGTAAGGTACTTGAAGGGGATGATGTTATTGAATGATACTTAGTCATACGTATTAATGGTAGTAAACCGTGGTATTTAATGCTTGCATCAATCTTCTATGAAACTTGTGCAAGTGGGATATTGTTGGATCTTGTATGCCCAAGACACATACAAGATTGATGTGGTTAGTACGTTATGATCCAAGTCGGGTCATACCCATTAACAAGCTAAACAAACACCAATAGATATTCATTTTTTGATGTGATCATACAAATAATTATTGACACCAATTTAGAAAATGGGCTTTCTAAATTATAGCTTTTGAAATAGAACAAATTATATGGATAATTTGTTCATGAGAAATTATTTGTATTATTATTTAAGTTGGTTAAATAATAACAAATAATAGTGTGTTAAAGTTATAAAATTAAAAGGGGTTTTATTTTATAAACTCATGGGTTAAAGAGTGTAAAATTTTATAAAGATTAAAATGGGTGGGAACCCATTTTTTAACCTCTAATTTGGCCGCCCCTTTGGTGTATTCCTTTTCTTGTTTTAATGCAAGACTTGAACCAATTTTACACTCCACTCAATACACACACTCTCTCACACACATAGCAAACTCTCTCTTCTTTTTTCTTGCTTAAAATTTTCGGATTTGAAGAAGGTTCTAACTGAAATTTTCGGATTTGAAAAGAGGTGCAAGAAGAAGAGTCTGGTGTTGCACTTCCTAACAAGTAGGGTGTTTGCAAGAGCTTGTGAGTATACTAGCTTGAGGTCTTCTCCTTTGGAAGCTTGCATTCAAAAACATCATCATCTTCTCTATCGATCTCTATCTCACATCTTCTTGTTCTTTGAAAGGTTGTATTCTGAGAACACCCTATGGCTATTTATGTTTGATAGCATTTCTTTTCACATATATTTGATCCTTTGTTCTTGGGTTTGTTATGTTGGTTAATAAATGGCTTATTTCTAGCACTGAAAAAAGTTTCATATCACATTATGTCCGCTGCATTTTTTGGTTTAAATGGTTAAACTATCTTGGATAAACTTGTAACAAACCCATCACTTTTACCTCCCAACCACCAAAAAGGCCTCAAATCACCCTCAGTTACAAAAGAAAATCCAAACGAACCCCTACTCAATCTAGTGAGTTTGTGCAGGCTCCCATACTGGAGGAAGTGGATACTAAAGCTTCCACTTTTCCTAATGAGCAAACCACTCTCATCACTTCAAGGATCAGTGTTGAGGTTGCTCATGCTTAGCCTGATGAGCTCACAAGCCCAACTGCCATAAGCCTTCACTCTGAGTCTCAACACTCAGTTGAATAACCCTTAGGGATAGTTACCATCCATAGTCTCTAGACTTGAACCACCCAGTTCCCAACCTTGACTTTAATACTGATGAAGATTTAGGTTTCAGTGAGTACCATGAGTCTCTCTACTCCTCCCCTACTCAAAGAGAGATGAGTTATCTTGAGTCACCTATGTTTTGCCCACTTTAGTCACCTATTACTGAGCTAGATACTTCAGAACCTGTTCAGAATATCCATATGGAATTGGCCCTCACTTCAGTACGTGATTACATCATTCAGAACTCAACTATGGCAACTTAGCGCATTGACACTTCAACTGAAGTTGTCACTGAGCAGATCAAAACCAATAACCAAGAACTTTATGCTAATGGTGAGAGAGAAGAATTTGGTCCAACTCTCTCATCCCCCATGATTCTTTTGATGCAGATGAGGGGAATTCGAGGCTATAGGTGCAAAAACTATCAAAAACATGCTCCTACCTAGTCTCCAGGGATAGTCATCTTGAATCTCAGGTGACTACCTTGCAAAACAGGGTCAATGATCAGCAACATGAGATATCCTATCTTAAGGAAAAACTAGTTGGGATACCTTTTAGAAGAGCTCAAACAGGAACACAAGAACCTATGAATGTGATTGATCTAACCTCTACCCCACCTATGCAAGTGGGTGATGCTACCAAAAAAGGGGAGAAAGTCATCACAAACACAGAACCCGGGACTTCTTCATAAACATGGACATTAAGGACTCACCATCCTCACTTGCAACTATCCATACTTAGCAACTTCCTCAAGTTCACATTGATGTGGATTCTATAGACTCCTTCATTCAGAGTCTTTTTTTGGAAGGTAAACGAAAGGCAGTGTCATCTCCACCTGAACAAACTTCCAACTACACCATAGAGTGGATGTATGATGCAAACAAGAGAGCCCTGATTCTTCAAAGAGTTCAAGGGCAACAAGAAGTCTTCAATTTTCAAATCTTGAACTACTATGAATGTCTTGACCTAATCAACATGCCACTTGTCATTCCAAGCCAATTAAGACAAGCTGATAGGCTAGCACAAAGGATTCAGGATAAAATTACTAAAGAGTTCAGTCTAAGAAGGTGACAAAGGCAATTAGGTAATACTATTGGTCAACTGGATGTTGAGGCAGACCCAAAGCTTAGCTTCGATGGGGAAACCTTGACTGAAGGCCCAATGGTAGAGCCTAAGAGCCTTGTCACACCTTCAACTACTTCAGCAATTCATTCCCTCAGTGAAGCATCTGCTAGTGAAGGTGTATCACAACCTCTCTCTAGCTAGAGCTTGGAGGCTACAACAAGCAATGAAGGCCAAAGCTTTCTCCACCCTGAGTCACAAAGGTCTGTGAGTGACAACGGGAAAAGGAAAATCACTTCTGAGGAGATTGAGGAGGAGGAAAGAGAGAGAGAGGAAGAGGAAACTATGGGGAGAAAGTTCCTCTAGGTCTGTAGGATTCATGGAAGCTCCAATCATGCTGCCTCCAGACCAAACACTCAAGGTAATGAGTTAAGGGTACTCAGGATTACTTACCTGCAAACCAGGAACTATGACATTGATAAGATTATATCTATCCCCTTAGAGGAACTAAATGAATTAACTGACATAGAATTATTAAGAGAGAAGAAGGAAGCAGAGGATGTAGAGATACTTCTCCAAATCAAAGGGGAGAAGAGACAAAAGAGATTGTACAAGCATGTTCCCCTTCTCTCCCTAGTTCAAGAAAGTCCTGCACAAGAGGCTGTGGCTCCATAAGAACCTCAGGTAGACAAAGAGACAGATAGGATCAAAATGATCAACTACTTGAGAACCACATGCCTATACCAGGTATTTGCACTTCTTCTCTTCTCCTATGAGTACATAGAGTTTGATTATCTTAAACAAATTTAGCTCGAATTACTTAAAGAACAAAAAGCAACTAAGAGAAAGATGAGGGAAGATGCTGCAAGGTCAAGAGCCATCATCCAAAAGAGAATGAAGAAGTCTGCTGACAAAAAAAGGATAATGAGCTTCTTGAGGCTGTATGGATTCTGTGGAAGGAGACTTGGCCCTATTTCTCTATCTACAATGGATGAGCACATCATGGTAATCAAGCAAAAGATCAAAAAGGAGAGCTTCTTGACTTACATTCCCCTCCAAGTGAAGTTCCTCCTGAAGTCAAGGTTAATGTTAAACAACCTGAGACAACACAACCTAAACCTCCTGTTGAGCCTCAGTAAGCTTCATCATCTGATCCATAGTCGGGTCAAACACCCTCTCCGTCTAAACCTATGAGGGAGGAACACCCAACTGAGCAAGACAAAACTGATTAACAAGGTCTTGCAGACCAGTATACGCAGTTAAAGTCATCAAAGGAGAAAAAAGATGGCTTCTGAACCATAGTAAAAGAACAAGAAAAGTCTAAACCATCCACCTCCATACCTCAGGGTGAGTAAGATCAACCTAAGGAAGTGCATGAAGAGGCAACCCAATTAACTCCAATTCAAGTGGCTCATCTGCTTCTGAGAGACCTATCTTATCTTGGACCTTCACAACTACTCCAAAAAGATGGCATGTGATCAGAGATCAAGGTGGTATGAATGAATACACATGAAAAGATCTATTCAACCTACCTCTGCATGATCTCTTTGAAATGAGAAGATACTATGAAAGTCTGAGTGATCCTGACCATCAAATGAGGAAGGGCATGATTATCATCTAGATGAGAACTGTCAACTTATGAAGATCTTTAAATGTTTTGGTAGCAACAACCTAGGGGGAGTTTGTAAGGATTCCAATAAGTCTGATTCTGTCAAAACATTCAAAGCATCCAAAGTCTCTCTGCATACATGCACTAAAATACTTAAGTAGAAATGATTCGGAAGTTTTACATCTTACCTAAGAAATATTCTAAGTGTAAAATCTTCTGAAGCCAAGACTAATATCTTCCAAAGCCAAATATGAAGTTCTTAGAAGCTTCAAAGACAAAGTCTTCTGAAGCCAGTTTATGAAGACAGATTTCTTTGGAAGAATTTTAGGTACATGCTATTATCTAATGTACTTTTCCATAAAGTTGAACCACCTTTTTGTTGCAACTCTGTTTGACTTACCAACTTTCACGAGTTGGTGAAAAGGTTTGTGCTTTTGGTAAACTGTACATTGAGGTCTTGAGTCTAAGCTTTTTGCTTTATGTAGTTTATCTTTTTATAATATATTAGGATGTGAGCTATGGCATGTCATAGTCACAAGTCAAAAGGCAATCTACCTTTTGACTCTACTTGTGATTTTGTTGTCTAGTCTTATGTATCCAGCTGGCTTTCAAAGCATGGCCGGCTATAGGATGTAATATATGTATCTCAAGTACTTGTATCTTTCTATTATGCTTTTGTAACACTTTGTAATAGAACTTGAGAAGCAATACACAACATTCTTGAAAACAAAATACATATATTGTTTGCTGTATTGTCCTGTCTCTTACTTACTTGTGTTCTTAGCATCTATTACTTTAGTTAACCAGTTCCCTATTTGATATGTTAAGTGTTCTAAAGAACTATCTTCAATTGTGTTGTTGTGTTTTAAAAAGTGCATAACCTCCTTCTAACGGTCCTGTAGGTAATCATAAAAACATAACCAACCCTCCGCGAGACATGGCGGTTCGGGGGCGGCAACCCTTGATAGCGGGGTCCTAGGGGCGGCATCCTCTAGTGGGGTCCAAGGGGCAACGCCCCTCGCTGGGTCATATAAAAATGTAAATTTAGTATGCATAATAACCCCATAACATGGAAAAACTTACAAATATGGGGATCTAGAACTCACCTGGATATCGTGAATAACTTCGGAAGTAAGCTTTCTAGGTTGAGATCAAACTACACAACTTGTAGATAACTTAACACTTAAAAGGGACCATTTCTGCCTAAATTCGTTGACAATTTCTCTGCCAGATAAGTAGTTTCGCTGGCAGTTTCTCTGGCAGTTTCTCTGGCAGTTTCGCTGGCAGTTTCGCTGGCAGTTTCGCTGGCAGTTTCGCTGGCAGTTTCGCTGGCAGTTTCGCTGGCA